>ML121657.1:48255-67702 GCA_003788615.2 Terfezia boudieri ATCC MYA-4762
TAAAATCCGATCTCCGACGCTAACGTTGTTTCTCCCTGAGATTCTATATTACTGCAGTAGCTGCCAAGATTTCCTAGATACAGTAATTTCTTTCTCGCATGGCAAACAAGCGGTCTAATGTGAGGTGCCACCTAAAATTGGAAACTGGAGGACAGTGCTGATGAGCAACTTACGAGCAAGTGAGGACCCCCTGACAACGTATAACAATACGAACGAAGCGAAGGCTTAGCAACCCGTAGCTACCACCAACAGTGTCGAACGAACGAAAATAACACAATCCAATACAATAGGTAGGAGCGATAGTCAAGGGGGGCTACAACAAAACAGACAGCCACAGTAGGAACCCACGTTTGGGAAAGTTAGAGCGAAGAGACAGACATAAAAAACAAGGCGCAACGCGTCCGATACCAAACTGGGCGACGGCGACGCAGGACAGTATTCTAATCACATAGCTAAAGTTCACCCGGGGGAAGACGTCAGCAGCCTGGAAACACCAAAATCTAGAAAGCGGCGGTTATCCGACTCCATCGACCTAGCAACTTCAAATCTGGACATGGACGTGCTGGCAGCTATTTGTTCTCCAGATTACCTTTCTTCCGATACTGAGTTTGCCAGTGAGGGATCAAATAAGGAAGCTCGTGACTTTTCCAGTGAGTCAGAATCAGAATCCGACGAGGAGGGTCAACAACCCAATACAGGCGTTTCAATCTCCAACCCACGTGCAGGTATGCCTATACAAAAACATTCCTTTCCGGAAGAAAATCCCAGTTTCAATTTATATGCACCTTTTCGGAATTCAGTTGATTATCGACTGGCGTGCTTCTTTAATTCAGCAAAGACTTCCAAGGGAAGAATTGAGCAATTCTTCCACGATGGTGTTTTGAAAAGCCTGAACCCGACGCATAAAGTTCAATTTCATTCTGCCTATACAATGTATAAGCTCGTGGATGCTGCAGCAAATGAACTTCACTGGCGTTCAGGTATAGTGAACTATCCTTTGCTCCAAGGAGTACAGTTCCATTATCGCGATATTATCTTGATGGTGGAGTATCTTCTGTGTCAGAAGCCTTATGCTTCTGATATGGTATGGAGGCATAAGCCAGAATATAACAAGCAAGGGAATCGAGTATATAGTGAGATCAATACTGCGAAATGGTGGGAGGAAACTCAGGTGAGTAATTTAGACATACCACGTCGGATTCTAAACTAATTTATAAATAGGAATCACTTCCTGATGGAGGAACACTGGTTCCAATTCTTTTAGTATCGGACGAAACTCACCTCACCAATTTTTCTGGAGATAAAAAATTGTGGCCGGTGTATATGAGCATAGGAAACATCATAAGCACCATACGAAATACACATACAATGCATGCCTAGATACCTATAGCACTTTTACCAATAGGACCGAAACGAGTCAATAAAATATCTGGCTATTCGGTCGAAACACAGGAAATCCAAGCCTTACAAACTATTCAAGAGGTTTTGACATGCTTGTTGAAGCCTTTATCCGATGCAAGATGTCAGACGGGATATAAAATGGTTTGTGCAGACGGGAACGTTCGACTATGCTTTCCTAAGCTGTTTTGTTGGCTCGCTGACCATATGGAAAATGCTACAATCCATGGTATTGCTAGTAATCGCTGTCCCACTTGCATAACTCCAGTGGAGAAGCTGGGTGAGTATTCAGAGACTGGTTCTCCTTGTCGTTCTCACGCAGATTATGCTACTGCCTACCAGGAATCCGACACTAGCAGGCTGAATGAATACGGCATCAAAAACATTAACAATGCTTTGTGGTCAGTCCCTAATTTGAATCCACCAGATCTAGTTCGAGCGGATATCTTGCATAATATCCTTCTTGGAGTATTGGCTCATTTGATGGAGTGGATTCAAGGTTTTTTGGAGTATCACGAGAGAATAAATGCATTTGACCATGTGTGGCGTCAATTGCCACCCTATCCGGGGTTCTCTATTCCTACCAAAGCATACCGGATCGTCTCGCAATGGTCAGGAAAGGAAATGCGGAACTTTGCTAAAGTAATTCTGGGTACATTTACTGCTGCTTTGCGTCGGAATGCCAACCAACCACGCCCCACTGGAGGTCAACCACAAGAGTTCAACAAAGCAATTCTCTGTGTTCGTAGCCTTACTGACTTCTATCTGATGACTCAGTATCCTAGCCATACGGATGAGACAGTTTCATATTTATGACAATATTTGCGAGACTTTCACGACACCAAAGATGTGTTCTTACGTTTTCGTGCAAGCAAAAGAGCAAAGAAGGCTGCTGCCGAGGCGCATAAGAACTTGCTAAGGGAGCAGACCAAGGCGTCGGTTGCTGCAGACCACACCATGTCGGAGAAGATTAAGCAACGTCAGGAAAACACTCTTGAAAGAAAGGAGTTGGTTAATGAGATTTTGAAAGATGGAGCACATTACAATTTCCCAAAGATTCATCTGATCTCCCATTATGTTGAATAGATACTAAAGTTTAGTGCCCTGGGTCAATACTTAACTGATATAAGTGAAGCCATGCACAAGGGATTCAAGGATGCATACCGTCGGAGTAATAAGGTCGATGCAACACCCCAAATCATCACCACCTATACAAGAGACCATACATTCGCTATGAAAAATTTCATGATTAGTGCTTGGAGCCACATTAGGGAATTGCATGATCAGACCAAGGATGTCATAAAAAGCTCTCAGGAGAACCGTGTTTACCTGAAATTGCAAAGCCAAATTGATTTAGGAAGAGTATCAAATCTCCAAGACTTGGAACGTACAGCTGGCTTGTCCCATTTAAAATTGGCTACGAGTGTATTTTTAACTCGTGAACTCAAGGTTGCAGATTCCGAGGTACTTAGGCTTTTAGCTGGGAATATCCGGGCTTATGGTACTCTTCAAATTCCTGTGCCAAAGTTTAGCGGATCGGGTTTTCTTATGCATGTTGGAAGGTGTACCGGGGAAAAGAACTTTCGAGGGCAGAAGAGAAATGATTGGGTCTGGGTTAGAAGATATCGTGCGTCTGGTGGGATACAGCCCAATTTATTGAATGGACGAATACCTGGAAGTTTAAATGCACTTTTTAAACTCACAAGTAAACAGGGAATGGTATATCGTCTCGCGCATGTAACCTTGCTTCAATATTTAGGAGGGGCAGTAGTTCGAGCTACAGAAGGAATGGTACGTGTCGGGTTGCCAACTTGCTCAGATGGAGTAGTTGTCCCAATTGCTACAATTGAGGGAATTGCACACCTAATACCATTGGAGCCGGGAGAAAGGTGGTTAGTAAATAACCGGATTGATTTGGAAACATGGAATTCGATTTATGACTAGAAATATATTGTCTTTCTCAGTTGCTGGTGTAAATAATAGGGTTGTTGGCATTGTGACATATCTCGTCGGATTAAGAAACACATTATAGAAACAAGAAACAGGCAGCCTTGGCGTTTGGCCCGGCGTTTGGCCTGGCAGGCACTCTAGCACGACGCTAAGTTTCTACTTGAATATTTGGCTTCTGCAGAGGGACGACTAGTATAACCAAGACTATGGAAACATTTGTTGAATTCTATTGGCATTAATTGAAAGTATATCTATAAGCCCTCTAGTAATATCTGGGGGTAAATGCAAGTCTAGATGTACTTCGGGGAACCTTGGCGAAATGTGTGGATCTGGGAATCTTGGCGAAACATAGAGGTAGGAAACTCTACCTACGTCAACTATGCTATATTGAAACTATACATATATTATATTTTTCAATGTAAGACAATAATGACAGCTCATTTGTATATAAAATCTGGCCATGGAATATGGAAACAGATGTTTTTTAGATCGGATTCAAGATACTTTAAAAATGGACGTGCCTACAAGCATCCATCATCGCTATGTGCTGAATAGAGGGAATGGCAAAGCCTAGGCTGGTCTCGATATTGCCTATTTGGGAATCTTGGTGAAAAATACGTATGAATCGAGGCGAGGTTCGAAGGAAGTAGATACTGGACTAGCGTATGGAATCGGGCCATAGCATGACGAAGCTAAATTCGTTTGGTCGGATTCTAGACATATGAAACATGGGATATCTAGAAGGTCAAACAGGGCCATGTTAGAAGGTAAACATAAATACCGACGACATCCCTTAGATGTTCAATATACATCCTCTGCTATGTGCACAGCTATAAGCAGTGCTATACTATTGAAGATTTTCGCTACTGAACCAAGAATTCCTACCGACGCAAAAAACAACCGATCCGATGCCTACCGCAGCAAATGCAATTAACAACTCGATCGATCTATTGGGCTGGCCCCACACGATCGTAGGTGGCGGCAAGAGGAAAAACTCATCAAGATATACTAGTTGGCAAAATGAAGTGGAAGTCCGGATAAGAGCAAAAGGCTGGCAGTGGAAGAAGGATAGGGGAAATGACTATAACGGGTTCCTAATAGAATGCATCGGCCTAGATGATTTCCCTGCATCAGGAGCCGCTGTAATCCGTCGGGATCCAAAGACCAATAATACGAAACCTGCCCACAAGGCATTAAATGAGCTTATGCTCGATTGTTTCAAAAAGGTCTGAGAATCCCATGGGAAATGTAAGAGGGCGGCAGCCCGAGAAGCGCTTGTGGCAGAGGCAGGACAGGTTGAAGATGAGGAAGGAGCTGACGCAGAAGGGAGGGCTCCCAGCAAGAGGGGTAGGTTTTACGATGGATGCCCAGTTGTCATTTACATCCTGGATCCAGAGGATGCAGTACACCATCCGCAGCCTCAGGTCTGGAATTGGAATGTAGGAGGGGTCAAAAAGCTGGGGGTTCTGTACGAAGCCTCACTGAACGAACTCCACATGAAGGTCTCTTCTCAGCTTCCAGATGGACGGAAGGTGAGAGAAATAATAGGTTCATTGGAGGACCCTGACCCTGCGGCCGGTGACCCCCTTATGATCCCCATTGCGACTACGCACATCCGATCCGACGATGAGTTAGATGCATTCTTGCGTCTAACTGAAGCACGACCAATCAAGTTAATAATTGTCTTGCATCGGGACCCAGCAGTGAGAGCAAATAGTCCCCCTCCTGCTGGGTGCAATGCAAACACATACTACTTCAATCTGGGCCGATTTGACGGGCCAGAGTACTATATGGATGAGATAGAGGACTCGGAAGAAGAGGTGACAAGGAGGACCGGGGGTAGGAGGGGGGTCCCACGAAAGGACCATAAATTTGAGGAAAGTTTGGAGGCTTGTCGGCGTCGGATACGTCGACAAGAGCGGGTGCTAGCCGACTTGGAGAGAAAGCATAAAGCCACATTCCCGAATGCAATCCATGAGAGTGATGCCGGGGGAGGGCTACGCGTACTCTGCTATGGGGAAGAGGACGAACTAACTGGCAAGCAGGTAGTTCAGTTCAGAGCGGTGGTCGCGGACTATGTTACGGACTTGGCGGCAAGAATGGCAGCCAATACGGCAGCTGGCGGAGGCCTGACAAATAGGCAACTGATAAGGAGGGCCGTGAGGCATGTGAAGGCAGAAATAAATGGGGGTGTAACATATGCCGCCTTAGGTCTACCACAAATGGAGGCGTGAAGAAAAGGGGATATACAGCGTCAGGTAAGGGAGAGTTATTGGGATTTCTAGAGGGACGGGGGAGGAGGGTAATTGGGATATATTGTGGGATGGAGGTGTAGAGGGAAAGGTTATGGGATATAAGGTCGGATGGGAGAAGGATTTAGGGGGGAAAGGTATTGGGATATATGGTGGGACGGGGGGAGTACTGATTTGGATTGGAAAATTTTGTTTTTTGTAATGGGGGTAATGCGGGGAAGGGTTATGGGATAAGGTCGGATGGGGGAAGGATTTAGGGGGGAAAGGTTATTGGGATATATGTGGGACGGAGGGAGTGTTGAGTTGGATTAGAAAATTTTGTTTTTTGTATCTTAGTATAGTTTTTTTTTTTTTTTTGTATTTTTAAGTATTTTATGAATAGTAGAAATAAGAAGTGGTGGAGGTAGACTATGCAAAGCATCGGAATTAATTGTGAGCGAGACATAGTGTCGGGACAAGAATAGAATATGAAGCACATGAAGCAGCGCCAGCGACGTGAAGCAACCTAATGCACATGAAGTAAGAGCGCTTCTTGACGTAAATTTTTTTTTGCTGATATCTCTTCTCAATGATACAACCTTAACATGGGAGGGGCACCTACCTAAGGCACTAATAGCGTAGGTCAGACACAGTAATCCAAGAGATTGACCATGGATAGTTTTTTGGAAGTAGACAGCCTTCTGAGCAGGTATCGGTACTAGATAAATTCCACATGTCCCTCCACTTTTCCGAATTCAATTCCTATACTCTATTATTTCTATCTTCTATACTACAACCAATTCATACCAATTTATTTCAACACTCCACCTCAATACAACATGTGTGCTAATTCCAGCAGGCAAATATCTGCATCAAGGTATGACCCCACTCATACTTAGTTGCTTTCCCAATATAAGGTTCAATCAATATCCCACGTGAACTGAAGTAAGTGTGAATATAGCCAGTATTCTGGCGTTGAAGCACTGAAAAGATTATGATGATTGTATTTTCAGGCTCCCTTATATGGATCTTTTGGAAGCTCCAGGCATACCACATGTGCCAGAAGGTCATCTGGCTTATGGGGGTAGAAAATGGTGAAATGCAAGGAGGTTGGAAAAAAGGCGTTATTGCGAGATTGGTACTCCCTTATTACCAGCTCTTAGCTAATCCGACCTTTCAGTGATTATCAGACTCGATACCCATGGCGCTATCATATATGATCTCTTATGCGAGAAGTGCCTGCCACCCCCAGTGAAGCCTCAACTGATGCAGATGTAGGCTAAGAGGGTAGAGAAATAACGGGGGTTTTAGATGAATACCATGAGAAGGTACGGGAGCACAATGGTGATGGCACTGTGGAAAACAAAGAGAATGAGGAGCCTCTCTTTGAAAACACCCAATATGTGCAATATGATAGCACCAGACAAATCCCATACCTCTTCTATGAACCATCTCAAGTTGAACAACTTTCCCTGGCTTTTGACCAACTCTCCGTGTTAGCCCAGTCACCTCCTCCTTCTGGCTAGAAGCAAATTTCCCCACCTTGCCTGCTCATTAGCTCATTGCTTGCTCATCAGAGTATTATGCGAAGGACAAGGGACAAGGACTAGCAACGCTACCAATAAAAGGTTCATGACCAAAGGCGAAAGGAAATGCGGAGGGCAGATCTTGGGAAGATTGAGACTACCGGGGAAAGTATTAATATTAAGATTGGCCCAGGGTGTTCTTATTTTCATTTTGGCCTAATATCATTTAATGTCACAGAAAAATGAACCATGGAACAGTTTATACATACGTAGAATTGAGTGCCACGAATTTGATAAATAAAGAACTTATGATGCATTGTGGTTACCTTAGTGGCATTTCCATGTTTAGTTAATGACATCGAGGTTTACTTGTTAACAAAGAATGGATTCTTTTAATTGCAGGAACTGGGTTTTGATGGTCATCTACTTTTTACTGCAAGTTCTATGGAATCGTTAGCATTCACACTGCAAAATGGAGATATTTTCATCTGTAGAAAGAGACAATCAACAGTATGTAGTGCAAAATCGTGTCATGGAGGCTGTCATGGAGGTAGTGTCGGGAAGCCTGAAGTAGAAAAATTACTTATATATGTACTGATAAAGCTTATGTTTAAGTATCCGCAATGCCATAGAAAAAAAGTAAGGCAACTGGGAAAGCACCAGGGAGCCCAGCATCAGACCTACCCGAGCCCCCCATGCAGAAAAAAAGGAAGATAACTTGAGAACCACCAGTCAGCCCGGTGGCCAAGGAAGCTAAGACGAGTTACAAAGCGCCGGGTATAGAGCATCTTCTAAAACAAAGGAAGACTAGAGTAGAATTAGCCCTCATCCTAACCCCAATTCAGGATGTTCCGAGAAGAAGAAGGACTAGGGCTGAACTAGCCCTCATCCCAACTCCAGTTGAGGATGTTCCGAGAAGAAGAAGGACTAGGGCTGAACTAGCCCTCATCCTTACCCCAGTTGAGGATGTTCTAAGAAAAAGAAGGACTAGAGCTGAACTAGCCCTCTACTCAACCCCAAGGGAGAATATTAATATTCTGACAAGAAGAAGGATAAGAGCGGAATTAGCCCTGATCCCAACCCCAAGGGAGGATGTTCTAAAAAGAAGTAGGATAGGGGCTGAACTAGCCCTCGTTCCACCTCTATCAGCAAGAAAAATATTTGCGTCCCATGCATCTAACGCACATAACGCACAGAACGCAGATTAGTGTCCCTGAGAAGAACTCCCGGGAGTTCTTCTCAAGGACGCCATTACTCATGCGCACACGCCTAGGACGCAACGCTAATGTCGGCTACGCCGGACGCAAGGGTTACTGTCGCCGACGCCTGGAACACAATGGTAAATGGCGCCCACGCCTGGGACACAACGGTAATGTCGCCCACACCTGGGACGCAACGCTAATCTAACCCACGCCCCTGATGTCTCTGTAAGGTGCACATGCGTTGCAGATAATCTCAGTTCTATACCTTCCATCCATAGCATACAGCTAGAGAATAGCCGCCTTAGAATAGCCGCCTTAGAATAGCCGCCTCTGAATATATACATGATTGCACCCTGATTATATGCATAGTGGAGTCTGACTTGTATTCGGAAATTATATACATAAAAGAACCAGACTAGAGAAAGAGATATATATGTGGAATATTCATATGCTAATACTGCTTTGCTCCAAAACTCGCTCCAATACCTGCTCCAATACAGGCTCTAATACTCGCTCCAATACCTGCTCTAATACTCGCTCTAATACTCGCTCTAATACTCGCTCTAATACCCACTCTAATACTTGCTCTAATATTCGCTCTAATACTCGTTCTAATACTTGGTGGAATATAGTCTGGTTGGATATACCTGGGAAAAGGCACGGGGAACGGAAGTATATATACAGGAAAACCATAGTTGCCAAGGCCAATCGCCAAGGCCGATGATATAGACTTTTCGAAGACAATGATATAGCAGATAACAAGAAAAGTGGCATGACCTGCTCCGCCCACTGCTGCAAGCGCTGCCTAGGCTGGTAATAGTCTTATTGGGAAATCGTAGCACTGTGATATGTGCGGAACGTATGAATTCATAGCTTATATATATATTGTAGGAACTCATGTATCCGCAGCTTATATATATGATGTAGGAACTCATGTATTCGCGGCTTGTAGGGACTCATGCATTCGCGCCTTATATATATATTGTAGGGACTCATGTATCCACGCCTTATATATATATTGTAGGAACTCATGTATCCGCCGGCTTATATATATGATGTAGGAATTCATGCATTTGCAGCTTATATATATTGTAGGAATTCAAGCATGCGCAGCCACAAGATATGCATGAATTCCTACAACCGTGAATACATGAGTTCCTACATCATATATATAAGGCGCGGATACATGAGTCCCTACAAGCCATGAATGCATGAGTTCCTACATCATATATATAAGCTGTGGATACATGAGTTCCTACAATATATATATAAGCCGCGAATTCATACGTTCCATACATATCGCAGTACTATGATTTCCCAATAAGACTATTACCAGCCTAGGTAGCGCTTGCAGCAGTGGGCGGAGCGGGTCATGCCACTTTTCTCGTTATCTGCTATATCATTGTCTTCGGAAAGTCTATATCATCGGCCTTGGCGATTGGCCTTGGCCACGCATGAATTAATGCATTCGCGGCCTCTAGATATTCTTGAATCTCACATGACCCTCGAAAGCTTGAAGCCCTGGAAAATATACATATAAGCTATGAAAGCATGGATTTCTCGAATTCTGGTACGAAAGCATGGATTTCACGCATATAAGGCGCGAAAGTATAGATTTCTCGCATATAAGCCGCGAAAGCATGGATTTCTCGAATTCTGGCATGAAAGCATGGATTTCTCGAATATATATATATAAGCCGCGAATACATGAGTTCCTACAATATATATATAAGCCGCGATCTCGCCCAGGTTGAAATCCGCACATATTGCAAAAAGCACAGCCTACAATTTCCCAATATGATTATTACTAGCCTAGGCAGCGCTTGCAGCAGTGGGCGGAGCGGGTCATGCCACTTTTCTCGTTATCTGCTATATCATTGTCTTCGGAAAGTTTATATCGTCGGCCTTGGTGGTTGTTCGTGGCCACGCATGAATTCATGCATTCGCGGCCTCTAGATATTCTTGAATCTCACATGACCCTCGAAAGCCTGAAGCCCTGGAAAATATACATATAAGCCGCGAAAGCATGGATTTCTCGAATTCTGGCACGAAAGCATGGATTTCTCCATATAAGGCGCGAAAGCATGGATTTCTCGTATATACCCCGCAAAAGCATGGATTTCTCGAATTCTGGCACGAAAGCATGGATTTCTCGCATATAAGGCGTGAAAGCATGGATTTCTTGAAAGCATGGATTTCTCGAATTCTGGCACGAAAGCATGGATTTCTCGCATATAAGGCGCGAAAGCATGGATTTCTCGCATATAAGGCGCGAAAGCATGGATTTCTCAAATTCTGGCACGAAAGCATGGATTTCTCGCATATAAGGCGCGAAAGCATGGATTTCTCGAATTCTGACGCGAAAGCATGGATTTCTCGCATATAAGGCACGAAAGCATGGATTTCTCGAATTCTGGTGTGAAAGCATGGAATTCTTGCATATATAGATAAGGCGCGAAAGCATGGATTTCTCACATAGATATGTATAAGGCGCGCAAGCATGGATTTCTCGCATAGTATGTATAAGGTACGAAATCATGGATTTCTCGAATATATATGTATAAGGCACGAAAGCATGGATTTCTCGAATATATATGTATGAGCCTCGAAAGCATGGATTTCTCACATAGTATGTATAAGGCACGAAATCATGGATTTCTCGAATATATATGTATGAGCCTCAAAAGCATGGATTTCTCGCATATATATACATATGTATAAGGCACAAAAGCATGGATTTCTCGAATATATATGGATTTCTCGCATATATATACATAAGGCGCGAATGTATGAATGCATATATAGCCAAGGCTGATTGCCAAGACTGAAGATATAAAGCAATGGCATCTGGTGGTGTCAGGATTGGGTTACAATCTAATAGGGTGTCAGGATGCTTTTGCGCCCTCCGTGGCTGGCTGGATCGTCCGACGTCAGTGTGGACCCTAATGGCGTCGGGATGCTTTTGCGTCCTCCTGGGGTGCGCTGGCGGCGTCTGGATTATGTTGTGAGTACAGGGAGCGTCCGGACGCACAGGACACATAGGACACACCAGATTTTGGTCTGGCATCCGGATGCCAATTTTTTCTTGCTGATGTCCAAGGAATCCTTATGCCAGATATGCTGACTTTCTATAGGGCCCACGGGACTTCAATCCAGACACCGAATTTAGCAGTAGGAGGAAGGTATGGGGCTCTACTAATCCTCACACTAAGAAAATTCGGGAAACACATAGGAAATTGCTTGGACTACCGCTATCATAGGAGTGAGTCAAGGATTGGAAGTAACAAAAAGCAAATAGGATACTTAAAGCCAGGATCAAGGTGCAGGAACACGCTACAATCACTAGGAGGGTAATCAGTACCCAAAGGAACCAGTTAATAGATGTGGAAAGCAGAAAATTCGAAGAACTTATGCAAAGGAATTGCAAGGTCATGTTCGTCTGCAAGAAAGCTTATATTCTGTACAAATGGTATGGGCTGTCGGACGAGTAGAAGAGATTCTACCTGGATTTGGAGGAGCAAGAAAAGCTTTCTGATTTTCAAATTCCTGACGTGGAATTGAAAGTAACACAAGACAACCAGACTACAGTACAACCCATACTACAGTTCGCTATGGTAATTAGCATTGTACCTATCAACTGCCAAGCCTATGGCAGATATGACGAGCCAACCGAATGTGGGCTAAAGGTGCAGGACAGAGAACTAGCAATACCTCGCCAAAGTCTGACCGAACAAGAGAAATTAGCCGAGGGGGGTGCTGACGATTGCTTGAGTGATGAGGATATTGGGGCTGATATTGAAGAGGTAGGTGCATTCCCTCATGCTTGTTCTAAATCAGAGAACTTTACTCACTATCACTTGATAGGACTACGATGACAAACCCAACAAGTAAGATGATGATGAGGATACAGGGGCATGATACAAACGGGAAGCTTCAGAGAGTTCTTCAGAAGAAGAAGAAGAAGCACAACTAACTGAATCCGATTCCAATGAACGGAGAGCAAAGAAACTGGTCAGGGCCGAAATAATCGAAGTACTTTTATCAAGCGATACAAAAGACGATGACTATAGGGACTCAACTGAGGAGGATGATGGTGAGGTCAATGAATGCATAAGTCCAGGAATTTGTTATATTTGTTTTTTACTGTTATGATCTAGAACTTGTCATGGATGTGATGCTTCGTCATTTCAGAACCGATTTTGTAAGGTTAAATTATATGCGCGATTTGTTTCTTTGTTTTCTTCAATTTTAAGGAGTATAATTATTGCCTCGCTTGAAAACAACCTAACATACGTTGGTTTTTTCCTGCCTTTGTTTACACTGAAGCTACTAACTGATAACTAAATTAGTAGGGATGGAGATAATACATTGTTTTTAAGCTCATTGGTCCACTTCCTGCCGACACAGAAGACGAGGACTATAGGGACTCAACCGAGGAGGACGATGGCGAGGTTAATAAATGAGTATGTCCGAGAATTTGTTCTATTAGGCTTTTTACTGTCATGGAACCCGAATTTGTCATAGATCCCAAATTTGTTACGTATCCAGAACTTGTCACAGATGCAATACTTCATCATTTCTAAATGGATTATGTAAGGTTGAATTATACTGACGATTTGTTTGTTTGTTTCCTTTGTTGTGGTTGTCTAGTAGCCGATTTTAAGGAGTATTATTATTGCCCCGCTTGAAAACAACCTGTTTGTTCCTCCCTTTATTCATATTGAAGCTGCTAACCGATGACTAAATTAGTGGACATAGAGATAGACAATGAATTATGCTTTGTTTTTGAACTTATTGGTCCACTTCCTGCCTCTCATATAACCGACAGGATAATACATATATACAAGCAAACTTAATCATAGACAGTCAACACTTACATACTCAATGGCTAGGACAAAACAGCTAGCAAGAAATATCAAGACTATTGTACTAGTGGCGATCAAGGCCATTGTAGCCTCGGCGATCAAGACGATTGTGCCCGAGGCGACAGGGTCATTGAAGAGGAAGTTGGCCCCTGCGGCAGAATCGCAGAGTGCAACTATCCCCAAAAAAAGGAAGGTAAACTAAGGATGAAAGAACTCCTGAGCTTAACCCCATCAGTTGAACGTAATACTAAGTGCCGTCAGTATCCATTGTGAGGCAAATCAGGCAACAACAGGCCAGCACAGAACTAATCATCCCAAAGACAGCATTCCAACAATTATGTCAAGAGATTGTACAGGATATCACCAATGAATACAATAACTTTCCTCTGATACTCGAGAGACAGACTAACATTGAAAGGATCGGTATTATCACAACCAATACCCTACAAGAGGCTGCGGAGGTATATATGCATGAATTTTTTACAAGTTACAAGCCATTCCTCGTGAATATTAAAGCTTCAGGGTGATACTAACCTTGACTATATAATAGCGATCAATCTGTTTGCAACACAGAGTGGGGACAGAAACCCACCATGCCAAATGATTCTGCAAAGGAATGTGAAGATGTAGTATCGAGTGGAGGTGAACTGGCTATGCGGAGGTAATATGACGAACAAACCCACAACTCCTACACTCCCACTAGTAGCTAGACTACGTCCACCACAACCACTATACCTCCATGCCTACCACCACGCTCACTACGCCCACCATGCCCACCACACCTACCATGCCCACCATGACTACCATGACCACTCACACCACTCGTACCACCACCACTTGTACCACCACTACTACCACTCGCACCACCACCACTAGCATCAGCACCAGTAGCTAGAAGACCTCTAGCAACAACCAGGAACGATTCTTCTTCATCGTTGTCTGTGCTATCATCATCTCAGCCATTGCCATCTTTGTCATCGTCATCGTCGTCTTCCTTATTATCAGAGCCATCGCCATCTGCTGTGCGGTCCCTATCTACTGCTCCCGCCCCATCTGCCGCTCCCTCCCCATCTGCTACTCCCTCCCTGTCTGTTGCTCCTGCCCCGTCTGCTACTCCCTCCTCCTCTGCTACTCCCTCCTTGACTGCTGTTGCCTTCCCGTCTGCTGCTCCCACCCAGTCTGCTACTCCTCCGTCCCAGATGTCGGCTCCTCCGTCTCCGTCATCTTATCGGTCACGGTATGAGCGTAGATTTTGGGATATGTTTAGGTAGATTCATTTCATTTTGTTTTATTTAGTAGTTATTTTACAGGTTTTAATTAGTAATTGGGTTGGTGTGTAAGGAAACGAGTAGGATTGGGTTTGGGAATGGAAAAATATAATAATTCCATGACAACATTGGACAATTCTGTGACAATGAGATAATTCCATGACAGGATTATGGTACAATTATGTGACAATTCCATAAAAACTTGAAATACTTTATAAGAACTAAAGGCAATCCAATCCATAAACCAGCAATCTGTAATAACTACAAGAATGTAATAGGCCGTTGAGCGACCCAAAATATTGCAACCAGGACAATTCTATAACAATATTAGACAATTCCGTAACAACGAGATAATTCCATAATAATTCCATAAAAACTTGAAATACTTCTTGAGAACTAAATACAATCCAATCCATAAACCAGCAATCCGTAACAACTACAAGAATGCCCAAAATATCGTAACCAGAAAGAACAAAGGGCTTAGCGAGTAGCTAGCAGCTACTTGGCTTAGCGCGAGTAATCCAGGTAAGAGAAAAGCCAACTCAGCGGCGTAGTGCAAGGGGAAATAATTGGCCGTCGGTTTGGGTCTTGGTGACCCAGCATGGGTAAAAATCGGCCCACTGCGCATGCTATCTGGAATACCCTCTAATAAGACTTCTGGAATATCTTCTAATCAGGTTTCTGGAATACCCTCTAACAAGGCTTCCGAATCAACCTTTAACAAAGCTTCCAGATCAACCTCTAATAAGACTTCTAGATCAACCTCTAACGAGGCTTCTGGATTAACCTCTAATGAGGCATCCAGACCCTCAGTAAAATGAGGCTTTGAACCTGAATATACGGAGCAAGCTACCAAAAGAGCAAAAGTGCAAGGGCCATTATCATTTGCCTTCTGGCACCAATTATTAGGGTATTCGAGTAAGGTAACCAGCTAGGCATATGTAGACAGCTCCTTAATACCCCCAAAGCCTGCTGAATTCTCTTGCAAAGCTTACATATTGGCTAAATCTGTAAATACAGTTCCACAAAGCCTTACTGAAGCCAGATCTAGTTAGCTATTTGAGCTGCTTTATAGTGATCTAAGTGGAAAGTAATCCTTATCCTCCTATAGTAACTCACAATATTATATTACTTTTATTGATGATTTTACTAGGATGGGTTGGATATATTTCCTAAGGAATAAATCTCTAGATACCTCGTAGATTATAAGAGATTTTATCATGCTCATAAAGAGACAGTTCAATACTACTGTCTTAACCATTATTACTAATAATAGTGGTGAATATGTGGAGGCTGACAAGTTTATTAGAACTAAGGATATAAAACATATCTACATACCCCCATATTCCCATAAGTTGAATGGAATACCAGAGCAATACAATCAGATAATTCAGACTATGGCTAGAAGCATGATCTTAGATCTGGTTAATCCCAGTAATACCACTCTAGACCTAAAACTTTGTGGTGAAGTATACAATGCAGTGGTCTATATTCAAAATCACTTACTCTATTTATAGCTACCTCAAAGCAAAACACCCTTTGAGATAGTGTACAACAAAAAGCCTTTGATTGCACACCTGAAACTCTTTAGCAGTATTTGCTATGTCCATATCACTAAAGAATGAAGAATGCCAGGAAACAAATTCCACCCACAGACAGAAAGTGCTATTCTTATCGGCTATACAGATAGCCCTTCAATTTATAAGATCCAACTTGCTAGTAATAAGCAAATGTTTACCGTTAAGGCATCTAATTGCACATTCTTTGACTCACAAATTGCTAGAAAACTTAGCGCACCCCATATATTAACAGCTGAGTATTTACCAGCTAAGCATTTACCAGCTGAGATTTACGAACATTTACTAGTTGAGATTTATAAACATTTACCAGCTGAGTATTTACTAGCTGAGAATTACGAACATTTACTAGCTAAGCATATTATAATATACTTACTAAGCATCCTAGCCAGCTTTCTAGTGATCTTACTATCAAATTTGCTGAACCCAAACCTACTGAATCTACTGAACCTGCTGATTCTGCTAACAGTCTGCCATATACATTGCTTGCAACTGCACTTGCGGTTAACAAAATTGAACCAAAGACATGTGGTATCTCAACCCTCAAAGCAAAATATTGTTGGCTGTAAATGGGTTTATAAAATCAAGAGAGATTCAGTAGGTAATATAAGCCGCTATAAAGCTAGGCTCATTGCTCAGAGTTTTTCTCAAGAACTAGGAATAGACTTTGATAAGATTTTCTCTTCTGTTGTGAGATATGACTCGTTGAGATTACTGATTGCTCTATTAGTCTCTCTAAGCTAGCCCCAGCCAGATCAGCTCGATATAAAGAGTGCTTTCTTATATAGATTCCTTAGTAAGGAAATCTATATGAGACTTCCGCCTGGATATGAACAACCAGGTAAATGTGCATACTTTAATAGGTCAATATACGGCTTTAAATAGTCACCGAGACAGTGGTACTAGAGATTAACTAGATTTCTTATACCACTTGGATATGTGGCTACCAACTTTGACCCATATATATTAATATGTGTGGAATTTCAAGTGATAATTGCTATATACATGGATGATATCACTATTGCAGGGTCTAACCTGGCTGAAAGGGAAAAACTGAAGAATTTGCTGAAGAGAGAGTTCAAACTAAGTGAACTCAGTCCTCTGAACTGGCTATTAGGCATCCAGATTAACTGGCAAACAGACTGCATTACCTTATCTTAAATGACATATATTAACCAATTACTCTTCAAATTCAGTATGCAAGACTGCAACCCAGTCTCTCTTCCTTTGGATCCTTATACACTATTGTTTAAGGCCTAAGGGCAAGAAGATCTTACAGATGTATCCCGCTTTAGGTAGATTATTAGTTCTCTCATATACCTTGGGATTAGTACTAGGCCTGATCTTGTCTTTACCATCTCCACATTATCACAATTCTTGTCAAAGCCCATGAAAGATCATATGAATGTGATAAAGAAGACTCTACATTACCTCAAAGGCATACGAGATCGTACTCTCACCTATAAGAAACCAACGCTAAATAACATCAGCAAAAAAAAAGTTTGCGTCAGGTGCTTCAGAAGCACCTGAAGCCCTATTGCAAAACTCGCGATTCTGATGCCAACTATAGCCACTCGCATCGTCCCGATGCAAATTCTTTTCTTCTCTGCTTCCTGACTTCTTGTAACTGCTAAACCTTCCCCGACGCTGTACAGTTGCCATCCCCTCCACCATCGCTTTGCTGTAATGAATGATACTAGACAGTAGTCATTCGGTACCGTTTATACAATCTATATCCGCTTGGAGACGGATGTTTGTGTATGCCGGTTCTGCTGAGGGATTGCCTCAGAAGGGTAGGTTGATTACTAAGAGGGGTGTTCCGTAAGGAACAATAATATAACAGGTGTAATCTTCGTTTGTAATTATGCTATCTATCTGATCGCTGCTGTTCGTAGTCCTAAGTTTAAAGAATAAGGACATGGCCTGTTAAAGTGTCGTCTTGTTACATGACGATGGAAACTCTGAGTACATCAGGGCTAATACCCTATAGGAAAAACATAACAAAAACTAGTTCTGTGAGAAAAATACAGTTGAGTGAAATTCTAACCCGTTCCTTATTTCCTTAGTTTAACCTTGGCAGATGACGCATGGTGGGAGCACGTCTGCCTGTTAGACTTTAGCAATTGTTCCTTTAGAACGTTCATCGTTCTCGTACATTCTAGCTTCCTAAACTGACCGATGTCTTTAATGGTCTCTATGTCAACTTTGAGTTGAGATCCATATTACGGCGGTCCTTTTTATCAGGAAAGGAATGTAATAATCCTAAATTACGTATGATGCCTCATAGCTATAATGGTATAGGATAGTTGCGGATATTTAGTCGTTTGCTTGCAGTATCATTATGTAGAGTTTTAGAGATACTGCGGTTCTTCTGAGTTCGTAGAGTTCGGTTATTTGCTCATGGATATTGCTGATTTAAATTGCAACCAGTTGTTCAGTACAATAGGAGTCTTTTATAGTTGGATAGCTTACAGAGTTTGTTTGAGTTCGGTGCTACCGATCCAGGGAAAGGATAATATAGTTGATTAACCTTTGCTTTATTGATATCGGAGCTAGATAGTTCAGTTGGTTTGGAATTGGAATATATATTATGAAAGGTATAGTCGTTCGACTTTGAAATAGCTTTGTTACTAGATAGATTTAAAGGTTTGTCTGTTAGGTCTCTTGGACCTGGACATTTTCTACTAGCAATACTTCATCTCTTTCATAATCTTAAGTCTTGCCGAGGGGCATGACCCCTTGCAGTTATATTCCAATCTACCGAGCCGATGAGAGGATTCGTATTAAGAACCCATTTGCGGTTCCTATAGTGAGTCCTCTAAGAGGTTCTGAAAACCTGTTGGTCTTCGAATCTCTTATGTAAGTTCTCTGCAGCTTGTCGTTCTCCTTCTGTTCCTGGAGCATGTTCTCTACTTTGAGTTCGAGAGTATGTTGTTCTTACTCTAGCTCAGGATTTAGTCTGCTTGAGATAGCTTTATGTGTGGTTGCGGTTATATGAGTTTTACGTATTTTAAGATCACATTCTTAGGCTTCGCTCTTTCCGTCTTCTTATTTGATATTTATATCGTTTAGGAAGATTCACCCCTTCACATTATTCCTTCGAATAACAGAACATAAAGTATAGTACATAAAAGATATAAATAACGTAATAATACATTGATCGCAAAAAGTGCCAGCTTCCCGATCGGAAGCAGGTGGGAGTCGTTGACGGCCTAAGCCATCAAGTTGACGGTGCCTTAAACGGTGCCATTTAAGGTACCTTGAACGGCAAAGCACCTGTGGGAGAACCCGAGGTGTGGGAGAACATACCGTGTGGGAGGAGACCTCCACACGGTTGGTAGTAATACATAAAGGAATCAGTAATCCCAGAGACTTGTCGATATATTTCCGGCGACCTAGGGGAGACCTTAGGTAGTCAGAAGTCTGTTGG
>ML121658.1:0-26409 GCA_003788615.2 Terfezia boudieri ATCC MYA-4762
TTAGCTGTCACGTATCCTAGGGGTAGCAAGAAGCCAGTCAACCTTTGATACTACTGTCTCGATGACTGCTTGAGTCCATATATGGATCTGTGAAGGCGCACGCATTGCCCTGGTTACTCATTATTATTATTATTATTATTATTATTAGCAGAAGATCTTAGTTCTGCAAACCCAGGAGGAAGCTTCATATAGATTTCCTCGTTTAGAGTACCATATAGAAAAGCTCCTTTAATATCAAGCTGATCCAGTCGAGGCCAACTTAGAGAGACTGAAAGAACAATCAGTAATCTCAATGAATCGTACCTTACAATAGGAGAAAAGATCTCATCGAAATCCATCCCCGGTTGCTGAGAAAATCCTTGCATAACAAGCCTAGCCTTATATCTGCAAATATTGCCTGATAAGTCCTTCTTTATTTTGTAGACCCATTTGCAACTGACAATATTGTGCTTTGGAGACGGTAAAGGCACAACCGTCCATGCTGACTGATCCGCCAGATTTTCAAGCTCTTCCTGCATGGCCTTAAACCATCTTGGAGATTCTGCGCTTTCTGTTGCCTGCTTGAACGTTTTAGGTTCAAATTCATTGGCAGCAAGAGCGGTTGTAGTAAGCTCGTTATCCTGGTGATCGATCAGTTTATTAGATTCAGCAGAAATGTAGGTAGAAGACTCAATTAAGGGATTACCTGAGAGCTCGCTCGAAAGCTTAGAATGCTTGCTCGAAGGCTTAGAAAGCTCACTCGAAGGCTTAGAAAGCTCGCTCGAAGGCTTAGAAAACTCGCTCGAAGGCTTAGAAAGCTCGCTCGAGAGCTTGCCTGAGAGCTCACTCGAGGGCTTGTTTGAAGGCTTGCTAGATTCGAATACGCTATTAGGTGCCTTAATGATAACCATAAGCTTATTAGCTAAAAGCTGGACTTTATAGATGGAAGAACTATCTGTGTAACCAATGAATATTGCGCTCTCTGCCCATGGCTGAAGCTTGCTGCCCGGAGGTCTACGTTCAACAGGTATATGGACGAAGCAGTGGCTGCCAAAAGGCTTCAGATGAGCAATAGAAGGTTGTGCAGTATGTAACATCTCATAGGGCATTTTGGCTTGAGGAAGCTTGGAATGAGGTAAGTGGTTTCGGATGTAGACAGCCACAGAGCATACTTCCGCCCAAAGGCGTGGATCGCTGGGTTCAATATTGATAAGCATACTTCGGACCATTGTCTGTATTGTCTGATTGTAACACTCAGGGACCCCATTTGACTGATGTGAGTAAGGGGGAGTGTAGATATGCTTGATGCCTTTAATCTTGAGATATTTATCAGCTTCTACAAATTCTCTACCATTATCAGTAATAAAGCTTAAAACAGTAGTATTATACTGCCTTTCCACTAAGTTGATATATTCCAGAATCGCTTGAGCTGCGTCCGGAGACTTGTTCTTTAGAAACGATATCCAACCTATTCTGGTAAAATCATTAATGAACGTTATGTAGTATTGAGAATTACCGTATGATAAGACAGGTTGCTTTCCACTCAAATCGCTGTAGATAAGCTCGAAGGGATGAGTGGATCTGCCTTGAGCAAGGCTTATTGGAACTGCATTCACAGATTTAGCTAAAATGCAAGATTTGCATGAGAATTCAGCAGGTATGGAAGGAATAAGAGATCCATCCACATATGCCTTATGCATCAATTTGCTTGAGTGCACCAAAGATCTATGCCAGAAGGCAAAAAATTGCTGATGAGCTGGCGGTTTGGACTTCTTAGAGACTGGCTCGGTAGCTTCTGTTGTAGTCGGAAGGGCTCGTTTGAGGCTAAATCCGGAAACCTCATTAGAAATAGATCCAGAGCTTGTAGAGGCCTGGTTAGAGGCTTTTGATCCGGAGAGCTGATTGAAAGCAAGTAATGAATTCTCTCTCTTTTCAATAATGTAAGGGAGATTGCCTTTGAATTCGGCCATAAATACAGGTTGCTTATAATTCTCTGAAATGACAGAATCAGTTGAATTAACAGAATAAGCAGAAGTGACAGAATTATCGGTTGAATCAACGAAACGAAACACAACAATCTCATTGCCCTTCGCTTCCATTATATATCCCTTATTCCTTAATACATTCCACGAGCACAACGAATAATCTAGCGAAGGAACGTATAGAACAGCAGTTAAACGAATAGTATTGGGAATGTTATTAGGAAGGAGGCATGTCAGCAAAACTGAGCCTATTCCTTCCACAGAAAGAGTGTTATCTCCTCCAACATTTACAACTCCATTATTTGACTTGAGCTGCTCGAAGGTTCCTAAGTGAGAGGTCATGTGAGCTGATATACATATATCAAGCTTCCAGGAGTATGAGTTTGTACTGACATGAGCACAATAGTCAATCTCCATTGCGTCAGATACTAGAGCAGTCGCAATATGACCTTGCTCGCCTGCTACAATGTTCGTCTTATCTTGCTTGCAAGATTGCTCACGCTTCAGCTTTTGACATTCTTGCCATGTGTGACCACTGGCAATTCCGCCATGCTTGTTGCAGTACGAACAGGACTTTGGTGTTGCAACTGACTTGCTCTAGTTTGCAACTGCTTTTTCCTTAGAAGGAGGATACTTACGCCCCCTCCTAGAATTGATTATGAGAGCAGTGTTCTGGTTGACTGGCAGGTCCAATTGATTATTAGACGCAAGTGCCAGAAAGTGATATCTGACTTATGAATAAGTCAGATTAACTTTGGTAGACAAATTATCTACTGGGTTGGGATAATTATGGCTTAGAGCCGCCAATAAACAATCCCTCTTTACTCGGTCAGATTCTAGGAATTTTCTGATCATCTGCCTATACTCATCTGGACCAGTCGCCATTTGAGCAACCCTATTCCATTGAGTATCGAATTTATCTAAAAATTCTGAGACATTCTTTTCAACCTTTCCATGAAGGAGATCACCTAGACGAGCAAATTGATAGACAAATGAGAAGGGAGAGTCTTTATAACATGTCTCTCTTAAGTACATCCAAATGTCATGAGGTGATCTGAATTGAACCACCTTATTCATGAGAGGTTTACTAATAACTCGAATGAGAATTAGCATTGCCTGTTTTTCAAGAGACGAAAACCTATCTTGTTCAGCTGGTGATGCATTAGCATCAGGATGAACACCATCAATGACGATATCCAAAGAGTTTATGGTATAGAATACCATGGTCAACTGTGCTGCCCAGTTCTCGTAGTTCTTAAATCCCTCAAGTGGCTTAATGCTGTTGAGCTTGACTTCAAGATTGAAGTCTTTTGGAATGGCAAAAGACCTTTTCATAGCCGATGTTCCAGAGGATGGAATACTTGTGGTAGCAGCAGACATTGCGGTCAGTGCAGACATTACAGTTGGTGCAGACGTTGCAGTCGGTGCAGACGTTGCAGGTAGTGGAACGATTGTACTTGGAGCAGAGGTTGTAGGGCTCACAAGTTGATTGGTCATTTTTTTTTTTTTTTTTTTTTTTTTTTTTTTAACATGGACTCGGAGGTAGAGTCCTTTGAGTTATATTTGATCGGGTGAATCTATCTAAAGCGTGCACCAAGGGGTCATAACCTATTGAAGAGAACAAGGTTATGGTAGCAACACTAGCGGAGCAGATAGATAGGTATAGTCAATAAAGAACCACTTCACCTGTAAAAGGTATGCGTGTGTATGTGTGAGAGTGCACGTATATGTGCAAATGTACGTGAGAATATATGAGTGTACGTAAGTGTGCAAATATATGAGAGAATATGTGTGAGCATGTATGTGTACGAATATAAGAGAATATGTGAGCACCCAATATGTGTGAATGACTTAGTTATTCTCTACTCGAAGGTTATTCCCCAACACTCTTTATACACAAATATGCAGAGAAAGAGATAACGCAGCAAATGCCTAAGGAAAGCAAGTAATGGTAATTACATGAGTGGTATTGCCGCAAAGCAGGTATTGAGAGACACTGCGAAGCAAGTATCAATACCTCAAAGCAGGTATTGTGAGATACCGCAAAGCAGGTATTGTGAGATACTGCAAAGCAGGTATTGTAAAACACTACGAAGTAAGTATCAATACCTCAAAGCAGGTATTGTAAGACACTGCGAAGCAAGTATCAATACCTCAAAGCAGGTATTGTAAGACACTGCGAAGCAAGTATCAATACCTCAAAGCAGGTATTATGCTGTAGTAACGTGAAGCGCACTAGCTGGTAACCCTAGATGGTAGCACACGTTTCAACAAAGTGTACCGTGATGAGTGCCAAGTGCAACGGGATACCTAGCCCAATTCGGCCTAGCAGTCACTAGGTAGCACGGTCACGGGTTGGCAGTTGGATCATTCCATACACCAAAGTGCACTAATACCCCACTCCATCCATCCGTCGCATGCACCAATGTCACGATATGTTCAATGAACATTGCATTCAAAACAATCATCACCATCGACATTGCATACAAAACAAATGACCGCGCTTACAAATAAACCAACCCAAAAAACACGAGTGAAATTATCACCACACTAGCAAACAACGACACCAGGAAACAAATCAAATTATTAACCAGAAAAATAGAAAAATAAAATCCAGAAAAATAAAAAAAATAATGCGACAAGCAAAAATATAAATAATAAATTAAAAATCCAAAATAAAATGCGATGAGAGAAAATTGAAGAAATTGAAGAAAAATTAGGTAGGCCTCTGCAGGACAATAGTGTCCGACATATTATCCACACCAGAATCCTTGGAGGTATCCAAATGTGAGGAACGAAGTTTACGCGCTGATCTAGTATTAGTTGAAGGAAAGCCTGGTTCTGCTATAGGCGCAGAAATAGCTGATGAACTAACAGAAGAGGAGAAAGATGCGGAAATAGAAAGCGAACTTGAAACATGTGGAATTAACGGCTGAATATTGCATGCCTCCAAAGCAGCTAGATTCAGACATGCTTCAGCCTGATCGTTGGGCTTGTGCTTATGGCAATAATTAGTACACTTAACGCCAGACTTGAAGCATTTGCAGCGTCTAGTCTGGCAAGTTGATGTATATAAGCAAGCACAAGACAGAAGAACTTCTGTTGATATAACTTGTTGTGATACAGGTGGAGCTGATATGGTTGGAGATGATGTTGGTGGAGGTGATATTGGCGCAGGCAATGTGGGCAAAGGCAAGGTTGGCGGGGGCAAGGTTGGCAGGGACAAGGTTGGCGGAGGTAATGTTGGCAGGAGCAAGGTTGGTGGAGGCAAGATTGGCGGGCGTAGGGTTGGTGGAGATAATGTTGACGGAGGTGATGTTGGCAGGGACGGATTGGCTGTGGTATGAATATCAGTAAACCTATTATTAATATGTGGTATATTGGATTTGAGCTTACCGGAGCACACTCTCTACTACTTGCTAGTTCAGCAACCCCAGCCTCAATCTCATCCTCAATCTCATCTTCGATATCATCGAGCCCCAAATAGGTACGCACCATGACTCGCTCTTCCCATCGTGGCTTCCGATTAAACAATATCTGGCAGTGCATCTGGCCAACATGGTCTTCTAGCCAACAATTTATCTTTGTCTTCATCACTCTATTTGATTGCTCAACTAACCCCTGAGTCTGCGGATGCCTCGGTCTACCATTAATGATTTTAACAGCATATTTCTGCCATAGTATTAATAGGACATCTACTAGTGCTGCTCCCTTCGCTCTCCCGCTGGCTAGTGCTGCCCCTTCGCTCTCCCGCTGGCTAGTGCTGCCTCTTCGCTCGCCCGCTGGCTACTGCTGCCCCCTTCGCTCTCCCGCTGGCTAGTGCTGCCTCTTCGCTCTCCCGCTGGCTAGTGCTGCCTCTTCGCTCCCCCGCTGGCTAGTGCTGCCCCTTCGCTCCCCCGCTGGCTAGTGCTGGCTAGTGCTGCCCCCTTCGCTCCCCTGCTGGCTAGTGCTGCCCCCTTCACTCACCCGCTGGCTAGTGCTGCCCCTTCGCTCTCCCGCTGGCTAATGCTGCCCCTTCGCTCTCCTACTAATTAGTCCTGCCCCTTCAGTCCCCCGCTGGCTAGTGCCGCCCCTTCCCCCTAAGCAGAAGCATGCAAAAAAAAATATACATTACCTGGCAGCACCGTGATAGCTGCAATGTATGGCAACTGTAGAATATAAGCACTTATAATAGAAGGAATGACATTATACTGATAGTTTACTAATTCGTATAGCCCAGTTCAGGGTAAACATGGTTAATTAGCCAGTTCAGGGTAAACACAGATATTGGTAAGCGGCCACATGGCTAGGGGAATTCCCCCACTGACTTGTGCTGCCCCTTCGCTCCCCCGCTGGCTAGTGCTGCCCCCTTCACTCACCCGCTGACTTGTGCTGCCTTTTCGCTCTCCCGCTGGCTAGTGCTGCCCCTTCGCTCCCCCGCTGGCTAGTGCTGCCCCCTTCGCTCCCCCGCTGGCTAGTGCTGCCCCTTCGCTCCCCCGCTGGCTAGTGCTGCCCCTTCGCTCCCCCGCTGGCTAGTGCTGCCCCTTCGCTCCCCCGCTGGCTAGTGCTGCCCCCTTCGCTCCCCCGCTGGCTAGTGCTGCCCCCTTCGCTCCCCCGCTGGCTAGTGCTGCCCCTTCGCTCCCCCGCTGGCTAGTGCTGCCCCTTCGCTCCCCCGCTGGCTAGTGCTGCCCCTTCGCTCCCCCGCTTGGCTACTGCTTGTGCCCGCTTCGCTCCCCCGCTGGCTAGTGCTGCCCCCTTCGCTCCCCCGCTGGCTAGTACTGCCTCTTCGCTCCCCCGCTGGCTAGTGCTGCCCCCTTCGCTCCCCCGCTGGCTAGTGCTGCCCCTTCGCTCCCCCGCTGACTTGTGCTGCCTTTTCGCTCTCCCGCTGCCTAGTGCTGCCCCTTCGCTCCCCCGCTGGCTCGTGCTACTAAGCAGAAACATGCAAAATAGGCATTAGCTGGCAGCACCTTGATAGCTGCAATGTATCGCGACTGCAGAATATAAGCACTGTGATTGAAGGAATGATATCATACTGATAGGTTACTAATTCGTATTCGCCAGTCGAGGGTCAGCAGCCACATGGCTAGGTGGTTGCACGTCAAGTTGGAGAATGGGCTGATATTGCATATATTGCGGAACATCCAGCTGAATATTGCATATATTGCAGGCTGAATATCCAGCTGGGGAAGGGGTGAATATGTCGCAGGCTGAATATCCAGCTGACGAAGGGTTGAACATCACATCTATTGCACCTGCGGCAAATCAGTCAGGGACTGCGTAAATATGGGATGGGTATAATTGGTGCCTGAAATGAAGATATCCACACAATACATACCGGTAGGTCATTTGTCGGGTTCATGACAGATTCTGCCAGTGGTCCGTTACGGACAGCACAACAGACAGACGATGGATGTATCTTAACAACCAACTGATCACGTACCAACCAGACTAGCCCTGCGCTAGTGACCTGTCGGCAGTAGCTTCCAGAAATAGCTGCTAGCGCGTGTGTAATGCAGGTGGACCTTGCAGGACGACAGCCTAATCTCGTGCCGCCCAACCGGCACGACAACTTCAAAGGAGGCCAACCAGGCTAGCACAACTCGAGCCCATTTCTTCCAAATATGGCACAGCGTAATTCGGGACTTCCCGCTGCGTGAAGTAGTTGTTGTCTTCAAACTGGGCTGTTCGTTCGTTGGTGGAAGCATAACAACACTACCACTACCACATATGGATATTAGATAGCTTGATACTAGTGACTATAAGATTGAAACCCATGGTCAGTTTGACGATCATTCTTGCATCCTCTTTTATAATGAATACAAGGGATAGGATAACCACATGATAGTACTTCTAGGTTTGAGCCTGGTGTTTTCTTATTCTGCAATACAATATTTTTTTCCTTTTCTCTTCAAAAATGGCACAAGATAACAATCATACAGAGAGCTCATTCATGAAAGTGACAAAACTCAATGATAATAACTATCATGAATGGAAGAAGGACATTCAATCTCTACTCATACTGAAAGATCTATGGAGACCTATAAATGAAGACAGACCCCCGATAGAGCTTCCTGACAAAGTAGCTAAGTAGAAAAGAACGCAAGAATATACAAAAGCAATTATTTACTTTACTTATGAAAAAGATTAACAATACTTATACTCATACACTACAATCATGATGGGTATCGAAGCCTAGGAGATTCTCATAGAAACCTATGCTTCTTCAGATATATCTAACATCATAAGACTAGAAGAACAATTTGGTTAAGCAAAAAAGCTCCCTACGCAAAATATCAGCCAATGGGTTAGATACATATGAAACTTATCAACTCAACTGAGAGATCTAGAAGTAATGGTTCTATCTGAAAGAGTAGTAAATAGGATTTTAAATGGCTTGGGTACAGAATATGCTGGTATCAGATATGCCCTGAGAACAAGACAAGGAATTCTTTTAGTTGAATTAGTAACTCAACACTTGCTCACTGCAGAAAGTGAGAAAAAAGATGAAATAAATACGGTATTTCTAGATAGGAACAATTCTAAATATCAGATAGCTCTAGGGCAACTTCAACTGGGATCTTTACATAGACCTACAGCAACTGCTATGAATACTTTATAGCCTTCCATACAACAGACTCAAGACTAGCCGAGATAGATACCTCATGATATAACGAATACCTCAATAAAAAACTTACATAGTCCGATGAGAACAACTACATACACAGGTATCTAATACAGGTCATAGTCATATATGAGACAGGATAGAGATATACTTTACAACTACTGCAATACACAAGGTCACCATGAAGATGCTTGCTGGTTAAAATACCCAAATCTAAGACCAAAATGGATGCTAGAAAAAGAAGAATAGAGAAAATAAAAGAGAAGCTATTTCTAGGACTCCCGCAACATATCAGACCCTAGCTTCAACACATAATAACAACAAGCTCTATACACTACAGGTTATCAGTCATTATATTAGGATTCTTCATACCTATTACACAAAGATACACAAGAAAATATTGACCCAAATATCTTCTAAGGACCTGGAACAAATGGTATTAACCCATACAAAACTGCACATGTAATAATATTATTACACAGGAAGAAAAAATTTGGTATAGAAATATATTTCTCAGTCAAACATAGCTTGGAAGTAAGAACGGATAAAGAAGAAGGTGGCATTGCTATTGGAGACTAACTAGGGAGATGGCTATGTGATACGGGGGCATCCAATCATTTCAGCCTATTCAAATACCTATTCCTATTACTAATGAAATGTGTACTACTGGTAGAGGTACTAACAGGTAACGGTTAGATTGTAGTATACTACTATGGAACAATTCCGTTAGTTTTATCAGTGAAAGGAAATATCATACATACTACTCTAGAGAATGTCTTATATATCCCCTCCTTATAGACAAAAGTTAACTTGTTCTTAATCCCAATCCTAGCCAAAAAAGGATACAGCTCAAACTTCTGACTGACAAATGTTATCTTTAGTATCAATAGTAAAATACATACAATTAGGATAAAAATAGGCAAAGCATAGTAGTTAGATGTAGATATCAAGAGTTATGAGCTATATCTAACAATATCGGATAATCAACTGAAAGCTCAAACCCTATAAATATAGCACTAATGACTAGAATATTTAAATAAGGTAGACATTAAGAAACTACAAGACATAGCATTAGGGATTGTAGTTGGTAATCCAACCCCACTAAATCATTTTTTGTGCACAGGTTGTCTAGTCGGAAAAGACTATAGACAGATTTTACGAGCTCTACGTACAGAACATGCAAACTGGAGATTATATACTATGATATTTGTGAGCCAATGCAACTACCAGGAATCTTCAGTCAATACTTATACTTCTGTGTTTTCGTTGACGGCTTTACGAAATTTACATGGGTATATGTATTGAAAACTAAAGATGAGATTAGAATTGCCTTTAACGAATTCAAGGCAATTTATGAGAATCAGTTAGGTTGTTGAATCTTCACTCTATTCACCAATAACGAGCAGTCTCTACTACAAAAAGAATTTCAAGAAGAACTTCCTCACAGTGGTATACAATACTATATTACCCAAACTAATAGTCCAGAGCAAAACAGCGTTGCAGAGAATGTAATAAAACAACTAGTACAAAGAGCCAGTACAATGATATGGAGACCAAAGATACCGGTTTGTTTTTAGCTAGAAGCTATTAAAATGGCAAGCTATTTGAAGAACAGATCCCTACACAAAGCCTTAAACTATACACCCTATAAAGCATGGTATAGTAAAAAGCCAGATTTATCTTACTTATGCATTTTCGGCTACTGCTATTATGCTCACTTAGAGGAAGCTCACCAGAAAAAATGGGATAGTCGAACTATTGAGGTAGTCTTTATAGGATATTGTTAAGAACTGGAGGTTAGGGGGTTCTTTCCACGTAGGTGCGGTAAACAACGTCTAGACCCTGAAGGGTATCACCTGCGTTGACAGGTGATGACACCCACGTAAGTATACTTACGCGTGTGTCGGGAGGTGAATTCGGAGAACCAGGGTGACTTGGGCAAGACCAGAGTCAGGCGATAGGGGCATGGACGAGGAAGCCTGAGCTACGCTCGGAATATAGTGGAGTATTCATTTGTATTCTAACAACTAGATACAGGGAGAAGACAAGTTGTTGCATAAGGAGAAGAAGGGAATGAGAGGGGCAGAGAAACCTCGTTATATAGAGATCTGGAGCCTTCTTCCGAACGGAATACCATGGGAGAAACAGACAAAATACCGCAAGAGAAACAGACAGAATAGCGCAGAAGAATTGGCAGAAGGCAAGGGATCAGTAGGCAGAAGAAGCAGGTTCTGAAGGTAAGGTGAACAAGAAGGTACAAGAACATTCTAAAAAACATATAACTTTTGAGGAACATCTAGATCTGGTAGAACCTTCGAGCAGGTTCCAGATAAGTGAGCTTTTTCCTAGCTAAGACTTCCGGGATGCGGTCGATTATCCTAGTGGGTCAAGGGTCAGGGTCTAGGGCCAGGGGTCAAAGGTCGGGATCAGAGGTCATGGCTTGGTTATTGGTAGCGGAATAACAACCAGAGAACAAATATTAGCACACTGAAGTCATACTGGGTCAGGGTTACATTGAGCCATACGCGATTGTAGGCTGGCAGGTGCGTTGGTCACCAGCGTAAGGCCAGGGCTGGGGGTTCAAGGGTCAAGGTGAGAAGATCCGTAACAGTAGCTCCCTCTCTAAGGATGAGTTCCTGCGAATCCAAGGCGAGATCATGGTCCAGGGCGAGGATGACGTCCTCGTTATCATCATCTGGAATGACGAGGGGGTTATGTCATGATCTACTCATCTGGGTAGAGTGTAGGGTCGGGGCTTGAGTGGATAGGAAGTATGGAATTTTTTTACAGTGCTTGGTGCATTCAAGAACAAGGTGGCAGGTTCCCAGGTAAGGTCATCGTATCCTACCCAGCGAGCGAGATATTCAAGGGTCCGACCCTTGAAGCGTGAATCGATGATTTCATCGACTTCCCACTCAGGTTCGTCTTCAATGATAACGGGGGGCGGAGGTGGCTGTATTTGGCCAGGCAGGGGGTCTGTGGAGGCAGGTTCAAGCAGAGAAACCTGGAAAACTGGGTGGATTTTTATCGAGGCAGGAAAATCAAGCTTATAAGTATGAGAAGAGACTTTCTGGATGATTCGAAACTTACCGAGCTTCTTAAAATCCAGCTTGGTCGAGGGGCGGGTTGTCTTGATATGCCAGCGGAGAAGCCATACCTCATCCCCTATGTTCAACCTGGCTGGGAGGATGCGGAATTTATTGGCTTGTTCCAAGTAGGTTGCCTGAGCCCAGCTTATTTCGGATCTAAGATGAGCATCCAATTCCACGAGACGGTCCGCATACTCCTTGATTACCAAAGGTGCTGGAAGCTTTGTTGTAGGATTCTGGTTAATCTGGTAGCGGGGGTTTTCACCGTACATGGCCTGGAACGAGGTAATATTGAGGGTTACTGACAGGGTATTGTTATATAAGAATTTGGCCATGGTGAGGAGTTCAGACCAATTGTCTTGCTGGTAGTTGCAGTAAGCCCGTAAGTATTGCTCCGCAATTGCATTGATTCTCTCAGTCTGACTGTCGGTTTGTGGGTGGAAAGCAGTGGAAACCTTCTGTTAGATACCGATAAGGGAAGTCAAGAATTGGATAAATTCTGAGACAAATTGGGTACTCCTGTCTGATACAATCGAATCCGGGATCCCATGCAAATGGAAGATATTGTCGAAGAAGAGCTTGGCGATCTGTCGGGAGTTGATGTCGGTAGTGGTCAGAATGTAGTGCGCTATTTCGGACAATCGGTCGACTATGACTAGCAAGGCGTCGAACTTATTAGATCTAGGAAGTCCCATGATGAGGTTGAGGGAGACAGAAGACCACTTTCAGAAGGAGACTTGCAGGGGCTTGAGGAGGCTATAGGGGGCATAGCGAGCAGGCTTGATCTGTGCACAGGTGTCACAATTACGGATGTACTGGGCTATGGTTTGTCTCATTTTTGGCCACCAATAATCACATGATATGAGTTCATAGGTTGCTGCCTGGCCAGGGTGCCCGGCGGCAGGATGGTCATGGCAGTGGCGGAGGATGCGGAGGTGGATCTCGGGGTCGTTGGGGACATAAACAAGGCCATTAACGAGTAGAAGTCCCTGGTCTGAGATCTTGCATTCGGACAAGGGGACTGTGGCATGTTTCTTGGCACTGGTTTCAAGGGTATAGGTGATTTCTAAGGCGAGCTTATCAGCTTTGAGGGCTGCAAGAATATCCTCATTATTCATAGTCGAGGCGGCAGACAAAGTCAAGGCTTGGGTGGTGCAGAAGTGACAGGATGGGGTAGCTGTTGCGGTAGTTAGAAGGGAAAACCTCTCAGGGGGAATCAAGGCCTGAGTGGGGCGGGAATGGCCATCCTCTTCTTTAGGTAGATCTCCAGATCGCCTAGTTAGTATATCCGCCTCAGTATTTTGGCTGCCAGAGCGGAACGTGATTTTGAAGTCATACTGTGCTAGTTCTTGGTCCCAGCGTGCTTGGCGGCGCGAAAGTAGAGCCTTGGAGGCGAAGGTTTGGAGATTGTGGTGGTCGGTCAAAATCATGAAGGGCTGGAGGAGCTGGTGCAAGTAGATATGCTATTTTTCAAGTGCTAAGACAATTGCAAGGAGCTCTTTATCTCCGACACCATAATTGCACTCAGCGGAGGACATTTTCTCAGATATGAATGCGACGGGGTGGAGCACGAGCTTCCCATTCTCTGAGTATTTTTGAGAGAGTATTCCGGAGGTGACATAATCCGAGGCGTCAGTTTCTACGAGGGTTTCGAGGTCTGAGTTGAAATGCCGGAGAACAGGGGTGGAGGTAAAGGCCTTTTTTAGGAGGAGGAATACCTCTTCGCAAGCAGGGTCCCAGGCAAAAGGAGTATTCTTTCAGGGCAGATTGAACAAGGGCTGGCAGAGGTGTGAGTACCTATTGATGAACCGCCTGTAGAAATTAGCGAATCTAAGGAAACACTGGATATCCTTGACTGACTTGGGGGTTTCCCAGTTCAGGACAGTGTTGACCTTTTCGGGGTCCATTTTGAGGCCTTATTCGGAGATAATAATCTCCAGAAAGGTGGTTTTGTTGACAGAAAACTCGTGTTTCTCGGGTTTGACAAATAACCCAACTTCCCTAAGCTTCTGGAGGACCTTCCTAACCTGTTCTTTGTGTTTCTTCAGGTTCCTCAAGTAGATAAGGATGTCGTCAATATAACAGACACAGAACATGTCAAGGTATTCTTGGAGTGTGTCGTTCGTAAACCGCTGGGCGGTGGCAGGGGCATTGGTTAGCCCGAAAGGCATAACTAGGAACTTGAAAAGCCCGTAACGGGTCTGGAAGGTGGTCTTCCATTCATCACCCTCCTTGATTCTGATCTGGTTGAAGCAGGCATAGAGGTCGAGGCGGGTGAAGTACCTGCAGCCACGAATCTGGTTAAGGGTTTCTTCAATCTGTAGTAAGGGGTGTCGATCCTTGATGGTGATATCATTTAGGGCATGGTAGTCAACGCAGAGATGGAGGGAGCCGTCTTTTTTCTTGACAAAGAGAACAGGGGAGGCCACGGAGTAGGAACTGGCTTGGATAAAGGATTTGGATAGATTTTCGTCGATCCATTTCCTTACTTCTTTCAGCTCGGTATCGGACATGGAATATATACGGCCGAAGAGGGGTTTAGTCATTTCCTTCAGTGAAATGGCATGGTCGATATATCGGTTTGGGGGCAAAACTCGGGTTTTTTTTTCGGAGAAAAGGGGTAGGTAATCATGGTATTCGGGGGGAACCAGTTTAGTGGCTGGTTCAGCATTACCGTCTTCATCGTTGGGGGAGTAATAGATTGCTATGATACAAAAGCAGGCTTCAGGGTCTCTAATGGCTACCCAGAAGGCAGCTTTGGAGATGATGGAGATTCAGAGGGGGTTCAAGGTATTTCTAGAGGTTTCCAGGTGGGTTCCCGGGATTCGGGTGAGCAGGCAGTGAGCATGGCAATACCCTGAGGTGAAGGCAATAGTATTGCAGGTCTAGTCGATTGAAGGATTGTGATGTCAGAGCCAGGGTTTTCCAACAATCAGGTTCCAGCTAGCCAATTTAGTGACGTGGAAGGTCAGAACCTCCAGATGCTGGTCAATCATGAGTTTCAGAGTGCAGGTATGAGTGATTTGCCCTATAGGGGAGCGTTTCCCATCGGCAAGTACAAGATCCTCAGGTTTTGGCTTCAGGTCTAAAAGCAGGTTCAAGTTCAAGGCAAAGTCAAAGTCGATAAACTAGGAGCTAGCCCCCGAGTCTACTATACAAGTAGCAGAGTAATTGTCATTAACTAAGTAAGGCAAGATAAGCGGATCCTCGGATCCTAAGTCATGAGTGAAGGCAAGGACAGAAGTGGCAGAAATACACAGGGTACAGGCAAGGCGATGTTGACGGTTTAACCGTTGACGAGACTTCCGAGACACAACAGGCAGAATATGACCAGTACCCACTAGGTGAACTTCCTCCAAAACAGAAAATGGGTTGCAAGTGACAAAGGAAACAGGAGAGATGGCACCAGGATACATCCTGGGACTCTTCGATCGGCCATCGTTGGTCGAAAAGGGCACTAGTTTTTTGGCACCTCGAATAAAGCTGGGGTGCCGGAAGTGTTGGTATCAAGGGGTGTCATGGTGCTAACCGTGGCTAGCTTCTTACTTTTGGCCGAAACTAGGCAGACCATTGCCCAGTGTCTAGATCCTCCGTAGTACATACAGAGGTTGTTGTCATGGCGGTATTTGTGGATTTCAGGAGTCAGGAGACCGCGTTTCTTGGTAGCTGAGAGGTCCATAGGTCCAGAGGCAATCCCAATGGAGGTGGTAGTAGTCCTGGGGGTCGAGGTGGCTTGGTGGGGTTTTGGGGTACTATGGGAACGGAGGAGTTTTGCCCGGTTATCCAGCTTGATATAGAGCTGGACAAATTCGTTGAAAGTTTCGAGAGGGGAGGCTTGGTAAGATAGGGCTGTCTTGAGCCCTGTATTGGCACCACTCATGAAGTAGGAGATTTTGGTGCAGTGATCGAGGTTCAGGATGGTGTCATAGGTTGCAAATTTGGCATGGTAGGCAGAACAATCCTGATCCCCTTGTCGGAGGGCTTGGAGCTTTCGTTCTACAGTAGCTTCTACATCTGAATCGTCATACGCATTCTTCAATGCTGTTGCGAAGGCTTCGTAGGTAGGGAAATCGGTGGCACCGGTGGTCTTGTTCAGGTGGGGTTCGAACCAGTCCGCAGCCGAACTGGAGAGGTAGGAGGCAGCGTAAGCGATCTTGGCTGCCTCATTGGTATACCGGGAAGGGTCAGAGGAAAAAACCAAGGCGAATTTTGTCATAAATCAGGTGAATTTTAACCGAGTACCATCAAAGCTTTCTAGTTCATGGATCTTGGGGACACGGGGATAAGGAGACAGGGCAGCTGTGGGTACGGCGTTGAGGAGGCTAGGCAAGGTAAGGCCATATTGGTATCTCTGATTGAAGTAAAGCCAGAGGGACTCGAAAGAGGTAGAGGTGCCAGTAATAGGCTCATTAAAGGTAAGTGGTATTCCCCGAGCAGATTGGATACCGGCCCCGTGGGCAGCATGGATTGAGGCGAAGAATGTGGAAGAGGTGCCAGCAGGTATAAAGAGTAGGGCAGAAGGGGCTGAGGTATCAGCATAGAGAGCGAGGACCAAGGTGTGCCAACTGGCAATTTCTGAGAGAGGGCCAGAGGTTACAGCCTCTATTCAAGTGTTTTCGGACATTATTAATTTGCGTAGCGGAGACTATAGGTTATGCAACAAAGTGTTAAGAACTAGAGGTTAGGGGGTTCTTTCCACGTAGGCACGGTAAACAACGTCCATACCCCGAAGGGTATCACCTGCATTCGTAGGTGATGACATCCACGTAAGTATATTTACGCGTGTGTGGAGGGGGAGTTGGAGAACTAGGGTGACTTGGGTGAGACCAGAGTCGGGCAACGGGGGCATGGACGAGGAAGCCTAAGCTACGCTCGGAATATAATAGAGTATTCGTTTGTATTCTAATAACTAGATACAGGGAGAAAACAAGTTATTATGTAAGGAGAAGAAGGGAATGAGAGGGGCAGAGAAACCTCGTTATATAAAGATCTGGAGCCTTCTTCCCAATGGAATACCACGGGAGAAACAGACAAAATACCGCAAGAGAAACAGACAGAATAGCGCAGAAGAATTGGCAGAAGGCAAGGGATCAGTAGGCAGAAGAAGCGGGTTCTAAAGGTAAGGCGAACAAGAAGGTACGAGAACATTCTAAGAAACATATAACTTTTGAGGAACATCTAGATCTGGTGGAACCTTCGAGCAGGTTCCAGATAAGCAAGCTTTTTCCTAGCTAAGACTTCCGAGATGCGGTCGGTTATCCTAGTGAGTCAAGGGTCAGGGTCTAGGGGCAGGGGTTAAAGGTCAGGATCGGAGGTCGTGACTTGGTTATTGGCAATGGAATAACAACCAGAGAACAAATATTAGTACACTGAAGTTGTGCTAGGTCAGGGTCACATCGAGCTACACGCGAACGTAGGCTGGCGGGTGCGTTGGTCGCCAGCGTAAGGCCAGGGCTGGGGGTTCAAGGATCAAGGTGAGAAGATCCATAACAGATATTACTAATATAAAGGTCTATACCTCCTATATGATATCAATAGAAGAGTATTCATAAAAAAGAGAGATGTTACATTTTTCAAACATGTTTTTGGTCATCCTTCCTTAGCCAAATTCGGTATCTCACTAGAGTATGACATTATGGAACACAAAATGAATATCATAGATAGAGTAATACCTGATTTGGTATACCAAGATATAGGGGAGGAATTTTGACTAGAAGACATAAGAGTTAAGGACAGCGAGAAGTTAAATCTAATTATCACAAATTTAGCCTTAGAAAGTGATGTAGAAATTGAGCATGAAGAAGAGATAGTTCAACTTATAGTAGTTTCCAGAGAAAACCATCTCGAAGAAGTACCAGTATTGGAGATGATATAGCACTAATATAAAGATTTTACTTATTTAGGGCTAAAAAACCACATTCTTCTAACAGCAAGAGAAAAAGAAGATGAGTCAGTATGAGTGAACCTAGAAGAAGCTTATAAGTAAGCATATGAAAGACAAAAAGCTCAACTGAATATTGTAGGAGAGACTCTCGATATTTCAACAGCTATTGATGAACCGGATCCAAGATCATGGAAACAAGTAATGAATAACATAAACAAAAGATTCTGGTTAAAAGCCGCATTAGATGAAATACTAAGTATAACCAAGATGAAAATATTTTGGCTGATAAGGCAACTACCACCAGGAAGAAAAGCTTTACTCACAAAATGGGTATAGACAACAAAAAGGTCAATAACCATAGGAAAAATCGAGAAGTTTAAGGCTAGATGGGTAGCCAAAGGAGACAGATAAAGAAAAGGACAAGATTACCATGAAACATATACTTCAGTAGCAAATCTAGCTACACTACACTTAATTCTGGCATATGTAGTAGGCCAAGGCTTAAAACTAGACCAAATGGACACTATATCAGCTTTTCTAAACGGAAAAATTGATATACAAGTCTTCCTAATACAATCTAAAGGCTTCAATATTGGAGATACAGTGTGTGTTCTAGACAAATCTATATATAGTTTATGTCAAGCAGTAAGGATCTAGTATGAATTACTGGATGAAATACTAGGTAAACTAGGTTTTACACATTTACGAGCTGATTTAGCAGTATAGATAAAGATTGATGAAAACGGAAAGATAATCATTATTGCCTATATTGACGACCTATTATTTGGAGAAAAGAGATAAAGCGTAAACACCGTAAAAAGTTCGCTCGATAATCGGCTGAATATGAAGGACTTAGGACCTGCTAAGATGTTTATTGAAATAAATATCACAAGAGATCAAGTCAACTACAAGATATATATCAATTAAGAACACTATATGAAATCGATTCTTAAAAAGTTCAATTGTACAAACCTTAGCCCAGTATCTACACCAATACAAGGTGAGAACCTAGTTAAGGTAAAAGACAATGACAGCAACATTTTGTCAGAACAACAAAAACGACTATATCAAGCTCTTATATAAGTCCTTAGATATTTGATGAACTGTACAAGACCAGATCTCGCCTACGCAGTCGGAAAGGTTGCACAATATACAGCAAAACCAACTATGAGACACCTAGCAGCTGTCAAACACATATTTTGCTATATAAAAGATATAATGAAGGTGAAACTACAACTATAGTTCTCAGAAGAAAACCCTCCAATATTAGCATACTTCAATGCTAGTTGGGCAGATGACTCAGACGACAGAAGAAGCACATTCGGATATGTATTATTCTATGGAAGGTGCCCTATTCTCTAGAAATCTCGCAAACATAAAGCTATTTCATTATCAACAACAGATGTTGAATACATAGCTGCTACCGAAACTACAAGAGATATTTGTTAGTTACAGAACATCTTTGAAGACTTAGTATTTGAATTCATTAAACCGGTAAAGATGATGGGGAATAATAAAAATGCAAATAGTAGATTCTAATTCTCTTTTTAAATAATAATACAAGTGTCATTCTACCCATACTGATTACTGAATACTGAGTACTAAGAAATAATTACTGAATACTGAGTACTGAATACTGAGTACTGAGAAATGATTACTGAATACTGTTTACCGAACACTATTTATTGAAAACTTGTTATAAACTACCGAATATTATTTTACTGTTCCAAAGAACTTCTACTACTATATATACCTAATTGGAAATATACTTACGATAATAGGTCTAGCAAATGGTATAATAATGAACAACCGAACTCGATACATTGAGATCCGATAAAGATTTATTATAAGCAAAGCAAATGAAAGTATTATCAAAGTATTTTGGATTCCTGCAAAAGAACAAGTAGCAGACATCTTCATAAAAACCTTATCATGGGAAATATTTTCAAAACACGCAGCAACACTAGGAATCGACCCGAACACCCACATATGCCTTACCTGCAGTATAGATTTTCGAAGCAATAACCAACTACACAAGTACATACGCAGTGAGCATACTATTCAACTAGTAAAAAAGCGGTGAATCAAACAAACAGGAGATATTATAGAAGGAGAAGATGGAACCGCAGAGCAGGGGAGGCAAATTGAACAGATAGGTGATATTATAGAAGCAGAAGATGGAACTGCAGAGCAGAGGAGGCAAATTAAAAGGACAAGAGATGAAATAGAAGGAGAAGGTGGAAACGAAAAAGACAGGAATATGAGTGGAATAGAGAGATGATATTATTGAAAGAGAAGACGGCAATGCATATTTTTCCTATTCATTTTGTTTTTTATTTTATTTTGTTTTTGTTATCATTACACATTTTGTTGTCAAAGATATTATACTGTACTCATTAAAAGTAGTAGTATTGAGGGAAGGTAGAAGCATGACAACACTACTACTACTACATATGGATATTAGATAGCTTGATACTAGTGACTATAAGGTTGAAACCCATGGTCAGTTTGATGATCATTCTTACATCCTCTTTCATAACCAATATAAGGGATAGGATAACCACATGATAGTGCTTCTAGTTGGCTCTATCGAAATCAGCCATTCTAGAGGAGGCAATTACCAAATTCATATTAAAGTTTTGCAGGCTTGTTTATATCCCGCCTGCCAGCTTACTTAGTACTTGCCAGCATACTAGCCAACGAGCCTGCGAAAGTGGAACTTTGATATGAATTTAGCAATTGCCTCCTCTAGAATGGCTGATTTCAATAGAGCCAACGAACGAACAGCCCAGTTTGAAGACAACAACTACTTCACGCAATGGGAAGTCCCGAATTGCATTGTGCTATATTTGAAAGAAATGGGCTCGAGTTGTGCTAGTCTGGTTGGCCTCCTTTGAAGTTGTGCTAGTCTTGTGCCGGTTGTGCGGCACGAGATTAGGCTGTCGTCCTGCAAGGTCCACCTGCATTACACACGCGCTAGCAGCTATTTCTGGAAGCTACTGCCGACAGGTCACTAGCGAAGGGCTAGTCTGGTTGGTACGTGATCAGTTGGTTGTTAAGATACATCCATCGTCTGTCTGTTGTGCTGTCCATAACGGACCACTGGCAGAATCTGTCATGAACCCGACAAATGACCTACCGGTATGTATTGTGTGGATATCTTCATTTCAGGCACCAATTATACCCATCCCATATTTACGCAGTCCCTGACTGATTTGCCGCAGGTGCAATAGATGTGATGTTCAACCCTTCGTCAGCTGGATATTCAGCCTGCGACATATTCACCCCTTCCCCAGCTGGATATTCAGCCTGCAATATATGCAATATTCAGCTGGATGTTCCGCAATATATGCAATATCAGCCCATTCTCCAACTTGACGTGCAACCACCTAGCCATGTGGCTGCTGACCCTCGACTGGCGAATACGAATTAGTAACCTATCAGTATGATATCATTCCTTCAATCACAGTGCTTATATTCTGCAGTCGCGATACATTGCAGCTATCAAGGTGCTGCCAGCTAATGCCTATTTTGCATGTTTCTGCTTAGCAGCACGAGCCAGCGGGGGAGCGAAGGGGCAGCACTAGGCAGCGGGAGAGCGAAAAGGCAGCACAAGTCAGCGGGGGAGCGAAGGGGCAGCACTAGCCAGCGGGGGAGCGAAGGGGCAGCACTAGCCAGCGGGGGAGCGAAGGGGGCAGCACTAGCCAGCGGGGGAGCGAAGGGGCAGCACTAGTCAGCGGGGGAATTGCCCTAGCCATGTGGCCGCTTACCAATATCTGTGTTTACCCTGAACTGGCTAATTAACCATGTTTACCCTGAACTGGGCTATACGAATTAGTAAACTATCAGTATAATGTCATTCCTTCTATTATAAGTGCTTATATTCTACAGTTGCCATACATTGCAGCTATCACGGTGCTGCCAGGTAATGTCTATTTTTTTTTGCATGCTTCTGCTTAGGGGGAAGGGGCGGCACTAGCCAGCGGGGGACTGAAGGGGCAGGACTAGTCAGCGGGAGAGCGAAGGGGGCAGCACTAGCCAGCGGGGGAGCGAAGGGGCAGCACTAGCCAGCGGGGGAGCGAAGGGGCAGCACTAGCCAGCGGGGGAGCGAAGGGGCAGCACTAGCCAGCGGGGGAGCGAAGGGGCAGCACTAGCCAGCGGGGGAGCGAAGGGAGCAGCACTAGCAGATGTCCTATTAATACTATGGCAGAAATATGCTGTTAAAATCATTAATGGTAGACCGAGGCATCCGCAGACTCAGGGGTTAGTTGAGCAATCAAATAGAGTGATGAAGACAAAGATAAATTGTTGGCTAGAAGACCATGTTGGCCAGATGCACTGCCAGATATTGTTTAATCGGAAGCCACGATGGGAAGAGCGAGTCATGGTGCGTACCTATTTGGGGCTCGATGATATCGAAGATGAGATTGAGGATGAGATTGAGGATGAGATTGAGGCTGGGGTTGCTGAACTAGCAAGTAGTAGAGAGTGTGCTCCGGTAAGCTCAAATCCAATATACCACATATTAATAATAGGTTTACTGATATTCATACCACAGCCAATCCCGTCCCTGCCAACATCACCTCCGTCAACATCATCTCCACCAACCCTACGCGCGCCAATCTTGCCTCCACCAACCTTGCTCCCGCCAACCTTACCTCCGCCAACCTTGCCTTTGCCCACCTTGCCTGCGTCAACCTTGTCCCCTCCACCAACATCATCTCCAACCATATCAGCTCCACCTGTATCACAACAAGTTATATCAACAGAAGTTCTTCTGTCTTGTGCTTGCTTATATACATCAACTTGCCAGACTAGACGCTGCAAATGCTTCAAGTCTGGCGTTAAGTGTACTAATTATTGCCATAAGCACAAGCCCAACGATCAGGCTGAAGCATGTCTGAATCTAGCTGCTTTGGAGGCATGCAATATTCAGCCGTTAATTCCACATGTTTCAAGTTCGCTTTCTATTTCCGCATCTTTCTCCTCTTCTGTTAGTTCATCAGCTATTTCTGCGCCTATAGCAGAATCAGGCTTTCCTTCAACTAATACTAGATCAGCGCGTAAACTTCGTTCCTCACATTTGGATACCTCCAAGGATTCTGGTGTGGATAATATGTCGGACACTATTGTCCTGCAGAGGCCTACCTAATTTTTCTTCAATTTCTTCAATTTTCTCTCATCGCATTTTATTTTGGATTTTTAATTTATTATTTATATTTTTGCTTGTCGCATTATTTTTTTTATTTTTCTGGATTTTATTTTTCTATTTTTCTGGTTAATAATTTGATTTGTTTCCTGGTGTCGTTGTTTGCTAGTGTGGTGATAATTTCACTCGTGGTTTATTTGTAAGCGCGGTCATTTGTTTTGTATGCAATGTGGATGGTGATGATTGTTTTGAATGCAATGTTCATTGAACATATCGTGACATTGGTGCATGCGACGGTGAATTAGCGTGAGGTTGATGGATGGAGTGGGGTATTAGTAGTCTGGTTGGCACGAGGGTCGTTGTGCCAACCAGACTAGGGTATTAGTGCACTTTGGTGTATGGAATGATCCAACTGCCAACCCGCCAGTTTGGCCAAATAGACTTCAATGGATCGGTTAACTTGACCAACCTGACATCGTGACGTATGGGATAGAACATACTCTTTGCTCTACTACTTTCACAGCACAAATGAAATAACAAAATAGCTCTAGAAGCCCTTTGTATACTGGTGCTTCCCAATGTGTATGATGACTAGAAGTATAGTTGAGGGGGCCCGAGAAATTGTATTCGATAATATTTTAGACACTAGGTTAATGGACACTAGGTTAATGTCAACCAGACTGGGTTAATGCAAGCTTGGATACTACTTTAGATAGACGAGAAATTAAAACATAAGGTAAGCATTGGATTATTGTTAGATGGACACTGCGTTAGAGACTAAGGCGGATGCTGGATTATTGAATGCTATATTTGATCTAAGACAAAACCCTAGATCAGATAGCATAGAAAGAATAGAATTAGACACCAGACTAAGAATTAGACACTGGATTCGAATTTATACTATCAAAGTCAGCTAGGTTGGGTGTATGGTTGAACATAACGTTCATCCTAGGTAAATAGTGCTTGTGAGAGAGTTACAGTGTCTCAAGAGAGCTCAGAATCATTTTAAGACAGAAATATAGTAGACATTGAGGCCTTATCGATAGTGGAGACCAAACCATAGTAAATAAGGATGCGCTAGAGGCAGCCTCTGCAAGGACATGAGGGGGGTGTTCAGAATAGCATAAATTAAGAGGGTTCAATTCATATATTAACCGCTTTCAGAATTCCTAATTTTCATGCCGGTAGTTTAAGGCATTCTAGCTTTGGCAGCATAAGCCAAAGCTGTTTTAAGATGAATATAGGTGCTTGATAAAGGCCTCCTTAGTACTTATAGCCTCACTTGCTCGATATTGAGCTTATGTGGGGGGTTAGGGGAGGGTCGGAGTGGTCATATCAGCAGAAGCAGGTAATGATATTAGGTTGGTTTTGGAGGGACGTTAGGGCCGCCATGTTGTAGAGCATAGTTGTTTCCACTCAATTCAGGTGGAATGACTACTGAACACTGTGCTCGCATGAGACGATGGGTTAGCTAAAAACGGTTAGTATGTCTCTGTTACGGTGCAAGGGTGGGGATTGTTAAGAACATCAGGTGTTATGTCGCAATTTGATGGATTGGACAACCCCGCTTTCCTATATATATGCGCACACTTCTTGTATCTAGCTCTTGGCTCTTCGAGCAATGTTCTAAGTTCAACCCGCACCCGTACGTGCACCCAGTAAGGCCCGAGTTTGGTGATCGTGATATCGTTCGCTCCAATTCTCCCAATTCCCCATGTTCCGACAACATTGCCATGGTCACCGGCTCGCCCCTAACATTACATTGCTCCTAACCCCCGGGACCGGCGATATTGCTCTATTCGCCTCTCCTATCTATATACCTGTCGGAACCCCTTCCAGAGCACCCTAGAAGCAACATTACTTCGCTTGCACAGAGTCTAATCAGCCCTACGGTCGGACGGTCGGATAACCCCCAAAGGACTGGAATATTGCTAAAAGGAATGTCGTTGGATTATTGGCTAATATGAGCGACGTCGGAAATAATTATTTCCCCCTCCTATTTAATTATTAGCTTGTTCTAACCGACATACTAATCGATCTCCGGATCTACTAAGTCTCAGATCTCGAGCGACATGCTCAACCACCCCCGAGCCAGGCTTACAAGCCTCCGAACGAGCCTATAAGGCCCCGAACAAGCTTATAAGCCCCCAACGAGCTTAGCAAAGCCCCCGAGCGAGCAAAGCTCAATACCCCCGAGCGAGCAAAGCTCAATGCCCCCGAGCGAGCAAAGCTCAATACCCCCGAGCGAGCAAAGCTCAATACCCCCGAGCGAGCAAATCTCAATACCCCCGAGCAAGCTCAAGAACCCCGAGCGAGCAAGCTCAACAACCCCGAGCGAGCCAATATGGCCACGAACGAGTCAATACGGTCCCACCGAGCCACCGAGCCAATGTGGTCCCGAACAAATATGGTCTCAGCGAGCCAGTATGGCCCTGAACAAGCGAATATGGTCTCAGCGAGCCGATATGGCCCTGAACGAGCTAGAAGAGCTCACCTCCGGCGATATGAGCTGAACGAGCTCACCCCGGCGATATGAGCTAGAGAAGCTCACCCCCGGCGATACGAGCTAGACAAGCTCACCCCCGGCGATATACGCTACCCCCGGCGATATGAGCTAGACGAGCTCACCCCCGGCGATATAAGCTAGTATGAGCTAAACGAGCTCTACAACCTCCGAGCGAAGGTAAAAAGCGACTCTGGTCGCCTTAACGGTCGCCTTAACGGTCGTCTTAACGGTCGTCTTAACGGTCGTCTTAACGGTCGTCTTAACGGTCGTCTTAACGGTCGTCTTAACGGTCGTCTTAACGGTCGTCTTAACGGTCGTCTTAACGGTCGTCTTAACGGTCGTCTTAACGGTCGTCTTAACGGTCGTCTTAACGGTCGTCTTAACGGTCGTCTTAACGGTCGTCTTAACGGTCGCCTTAACGCTCGTCTCAGTGGATGCCTTGTCCCTTTGCAAACGGGTATTAGAATCTAACCAACGCGTTAGATAAGAAAGGACTAATTGAGGTTGTCGACCTCGACAACGAATCTAGAGCGTAATCGGTTATATGCCTAGGTTCGTTGATGTGATACGTGCCTCTGGTAGGAGGATCCGATGTGTGAAGGCATACGGTTAGGGAAATTGCGGCGGGGACCTGCGTGATGGGCGTGTTGCCAGCAACTAGTCCGGTAGGTGATGCAAGGTTGTGCCCGCCGTATGGCATTCATGCGGTCGTTACTTTCAGTGGTCGTTGGCTTGATGCATTACCAGTGAGTGAGGTCGACTGTGGTGAGTGGATTGCTACCTCGCCAGTGTTGGCTCAGTAATGTCCTGTGGTGAGCGTAGATTACTGTAGCCAACCTTGCGAGGGTCGTCTTCCCCTCATCACTTTCGACTTCAGTCACTGGTAATCATCCATCGAAGGACCACTGAGGACGACCGAACGAGTGCCATACGGTGGGCACAACCTTGCATCACCTCGGTTTTCTGGCCACACGGATTTACGTAGCGAAACAAACATGGGTTCGCCTCCAATGGACGGAAGTTGTTAATCTTCCTATTGACTGTTTACGAACGAAGTGTGTTCGCTTAACAGGTGTTTTCGAATGAAGTGGGTACACTTCCAAATGGTGTTTTCGAGCAAGCTCCCATATTGCGTACCAATAGCGGGAGTCAACCGAACTATGGTATTGTGAGCCAACCGAACTACTGTCAGACAAACTAGTAGGGTTCCAATGACTCG
>ML121658.1:26496-41777 GCA_003788615.2 Terfezia boudieri ATCC MYA-4762
TGCTGGCAATTCTGATGGCAATTCTGCTGGCAATTCTGCTGGCCATTCTGCTGGCAATTCTGCTGGCAATTCTGCTGGCAATTCTGCTGGCAATTCTGCTGGCAATTCCGCTGGCAATTCCGCTGGTCTCGGTGGCAAATTTTTTTTTTACGGATAAAAAGAGTTGCACTGTTGTCAACTAAGGCGGAGGGGGAAGTTATCAGTCGGGACGACTGATTGAAAAGGGGGAGTAGTACTAGGGTGGATATCTATGCCGGACAGCCACCAGATGTCGGCATGGGAAGCCTAGTACGGGCTGGATAGAGCACTACAACTCAGATAAGTTGAAGAACGCACATCTGAGATGGCTGAGCTCGCATACAGCTAATAGAACCCTCAAAAGCAAGGCCCCTGCCTTGAGCGAAGCTCACGCGCAAACGCCAATAAATTTTTTCTGAGCTATCGAGCTCTCAAAGACCTCGTTCGAGCTCCGAAAGCTCTCAAAGACCCTGTTCGAGCTCGAAAGCTCAAAGACCCCCGCCTTGGGCGAAGACCCCCGCTTTGGTTGAAGGACCCTATGTTGGGTGAAGACCCCCGCTTTGGTTGAAGGACCCTGTGTTGGGTGAAGACCCCCGCCTTGGGCAAAGACCCCGTTCGAGCTCCGAAGCTCAAAAACCCAAGCTAGCGCTGCGAGCGCGAAAGACCCCAAACGAGTGCTGCGAGCGCAGAAGACCCGAACGAGCACCACGAGCGTGCAAATGAACAAGACCACCCCCTTGCATTGGCAAGCCGGGTTGGAGAGTTGGCAAGGCATGCATTGAACCTTTTCCTGTGACGCTGGCTTTTTCCCACAGGGTTTTGCCGCGCAGAGGTTTTTAACGGCAATGGCATGCGGGATACCCCCCCTGTATTAAGATTACCCTGGATCTGCGGATCCATATTGGTATTATGCACCTCATGTTAGAGTGAAGTCGGTCGGTCGGGACGCCCTCTTGGAAAGGGGGAGTAATGTTACGGTGCAAGGCCAATAGGGGTGGGGATTGTTAAGAACATCAGGTGTTATGTCGCAATTTGATGGATTGGACAACCCCGCTTTCCTATATATATGCGCACACTTCTTGTATCTAGCTTTTGGCTCTTCGAGCAATGTTCTAAGTTCAACCCGCACCCGTACGTGCACCCAGTAAGGCCCGAGTTTGGTGATCGTGATATCGTTCGCTCCAATTCTCCCAATTCCCCATGTTCCGACAACATTGCCATGGTCACCGGCTCGCCCCTAACAGTCTCAAGTGATCGGAAACCCTGTCATGATCGGAAACCCCGTCGGTCACGTTATAATGTGGTGAGTACGATTGTCTTCCCACTCCGGTCCCTCCTCCTCACACAGAGGACAGTGTCTGGTGGCTTGCTGAATTCTAAACAATGTTCTAATCAGTCGAAGAGGCCATTCCCTCAACCTTCCTTGCCCCCACTCATCGTCAGCCTTCCCCGCACTCCACATCTCCGAGTCAACAGCCCTGGCTGCTGCCACAGTAATCGTATGTCTGACAGGATACTCTGCCTCCATGGCTGCTGTCTTTGCCGCCCTATCAGCCTTTTCATTACTAGGGATACCAACATGTCTGGGGATCCACATGATCTGTGGATTAACTCTCTGAGACCGCACCCATTTTTCCTTCCCTGACCTAGGCCCTCTCTCTCTTACTGTAAGGGTCATCATGGTGTCCATTGAATCTGTTAGAATGAGGATGCTTCCCTCTGCTATACGAATGGTATGAGCCACGGCCTCCACCTTAGCATCCCCCACTGCAAGGCCCTTGCCTAGGGAAAAACTACTGATATTTGAAAAAATATTGTCCCCACATACTCTAACGACGCCTGCCCCCGCCCTTCCATCCGCCATCACTGACCCATCCGTGAAAAAGACCATCCTATTCTCCTCCAATACAGCAAAATCTACAATGGACTACACTCTGTGTTTCCAAGCCTCCGCATCCGTCCTATCCGGAGGACTTGGCAATCCATCATCTCTTATCTCCCACTTGGTCTCAGCGGTATCCATCTCCTACAGTTCTATAACTACCGGCTCCAGCAACTATTCTCTTAAGGCCTCTATCGATTCTGGACCCCCTATTCTGCAGGGGTGATTTAGGGTTTTCGCAGTCCTAATGGTTAGTCTTCGTCTAAGGTGCAACCTGAACTCCTCAACACTCGGAATTGCGAGAGCGCCAAAAACGGCTCTTTTGGCAATACGTCCTTTCCATTGCAAACCCATCTTAACCATCCTATACCATTCACTCTCTACCTTTCCAATAACTCCCTTACTCTTTCATGCCTCACATCCGAAGCAAAGAGTAGGTAGAACTACAGCAACTAGAACCTCAACCAAGATCTTATCTAGCCATCCTACCTCCCTTGCCATGTTCCGTACCATAATCACCTTCCCTCTCGCAGCCTTAATCCTTGCTCTCATCATCCCCAACAAATCCGCCGGAGTGATCCTCGTCATAGCTATTGGAATCCCAAGCCTAATGACCACCTCCTTAAATGGCTTTAGAATTGCTGGCGGCCACACCTTTAAGGCTTGGTTAAGTGCTACCCTTCCTTGTATGACAGATGCCATTTTTTCAACTAGTGCCTAGACACCCTAATGGTCGCACACCCTCATTATCATACCCCCGATAGCCTCAACCCTTTCCCAAATCAGCTTGGGGTTGAGACATCTAATCGTTCCTAACAACCAGACTATCATCCGCATATGAATCCGCAAAGATCTCCGCCGCCAGCACCAATTCTGCCAGTGCCTTCCTCATATCCTACAAAATGCCTTCCATAACTAACTGCCAAAGAATAGGGGACGCGGGATCCCCTTGGTCTAGCCCTGTTACCTCCATTTCCCTTAACTCGTTCATATTATCCCATTCCACTCTAACCCTCCTATTTAAAAAAAAAAAAAAAAAAAACTCTAACCCTCCTAGGATCGTATCTGTATCTGATATCCTCATACCAATAGCCTATCTCTAGGTATGCTTCTATGACCCTACGTAGATGTTCTGCCATTGTATTCAGGAAAGCCGCTTTAATATCGAAAAAAACTGCCACAATAGTCCTCCTCTCAATTACCGGCACCTTCCTAGCCGGATCAATATTCTGGCAAGCCATGGCTAATAAATTTACAAAATGAAACTCGCTTAGTGGAACATGTCTAACACACAACACTATACCACTCTCTCTACTAGACACAACACCTTTGCTACTTGGCATGACTATATACAAAGTGCTAGAAGCAATATTAACATGTGCTAATATATCCAGTATATCCAGCATACTCTATACCAAATATAACCGCATAACTGGCATACTATATTCAGTATGCTCAGTATAATGGCCATAACTGGCACGTAGCATACCCGCCCGCACTCATACCTAGTACGCTCTACGCAGCATACTCAGATACCCAACATACTCCACACACCTCTTTTTCTCTACGCGATTTGATATCTCTCAATACTTCTGTAGTAGGCTTGTGCTTCAGGGAGGCTTCACTAAATCTGTTCACACTGCTATGCTTTATATTATGCGCTCCTATAGCTATACCAGTACCTAAACCTCACGCACTTCCATAGACCTGTTCTCTAGGTTTAACATACCATAGGTTTAACATACTATACAAACTTAGCCTCTAGTCATACAAGTCTATGCGCTCCAATATGGAGGCATACTATAAATTACGTGCTCTTATAGTTATACCTATGCTTCCACTATAGTCACTCTTCAGGGTAATCCAGTTATGCCTCTACCGTATTTCTCATTTCCTGCAATTTCTCCCATGGCGTCTACTATAGTTAAGTATGTATATACGCTTGAACAATGTAGGGCATAGTATCGGACTATTAGTAGGTTAGAATAAAGTTATATATGGTGTTGATCTGTGGAACATCACATGTAGCGAGATCACATCTGCGTTATACATGATACCATTTAACATCTTTAAAAGCCTACAAGTTGAGTTCCATACAAAAGACAAAGAGAATATACGTTAGTCTCAGTATTTATTAACTTAACAGCAAAATACTTAAATAGATCACCTCTTGTTTGGTCTATAAATTACATATATATATAATTTGATTCTATCTATATTCTATTGTACTGTCTCATAGCCTTAGGCTTTACAGACGTACAGACTTCAAAAAAAAAAAAAAAAAAAAAAAAAAATTCTACTGTAATAGGCAATGTACTAATGGTAATACAATTACCTATCGGCAGCGCAGGCTTGATCATGAGCCAAGACCAATAAGCAGGGGTTGAGGGAAGATTACCCTGAAGCTTGACTGTAGCTACGTAAGCATATTAAGCCACCAAGATATAGCTATAAGAGCATGTAGTTTATAGAATACCCCCATATCAAAGCACATAGAGCAGTATACTTGTATGACTAGAGCCTAGGTATGTTAAAGCTAGTCTGGTTGGCACTGTTAAAGCTACATGTAGTGAACAAGTCTACGTATGGAAGCGCATGAGGTCAACGTACTGGAATGAGCGCGTAATTTAAAGCACAGGAGCGTATACAGCTATAGATATATTTCTTTCCGAAAGTTCAAGTTAACTATAGGATTACTGGGAGATATCGCATCTCATAGAGAGAGGAATGCGTCGGGTATGTCTGGTATGCTAAGTATACTGTATGCTGGCGCATATTAATTTCTAGCATAAAGAGGAGCCATTGCATATAGTCATGCCAAGTAGCGAAGGTGTTGTGTCTAGTAGAGTGGTATAGTGTTGTATGTTAGACATGTTCCACTAAGCGAGTGGCATTTCAGAGTAGTCCGTGTTATTCCAGTGGCAATTCAAACCTTTTCTCGTTTAAAATCAATTATACTGAAACCTAGTCTACTAGTAGTTAGCATATTGAAACCTTGTTCTAGTCTCAAAAGTACAACGGGGGTTTTGGGGCGCATAAATACACTGCTTTTTGCCCTCTTTCACGGGGTACTCAAAGTTAGGCCGCTTTTTCCAGCGTTAAAAACGCACAAGAATTTTGGCTCCAAATTTAACTTTGAATACCCCTAATGTTAAAAGGGAAGGCTCCTATGGACAAAGCAGAGCTTTTGGATGTTATTGAACGGTTGGAGCGCTTTGGGATTGCAGCAGATAAGGATCGGGACCTTGAACGAGTTACATTCAGCAAATGGCAGGAAACAATAAAGTTGGCGGCTCCTAAGTATAAGAGGCACATTGGAAAGGGTTATGGTGAAGTAATTGATGGAAAAACATTGGCTAGGTTATATGAGGAGCGAACTGCAGCAGATCTAAAGCGAGCTCAAGCTGCGGGGAAAAGGAAGGCGATACAAGCAGCAGGTCAAGCTCCTCCAAGCCTTTCTACCAAGGCCAAGAAGGTTACAATCCAATCTCCGGTGGTTATTGAGGTATCTGATAATGAATCGGAGGCGTGGGACAGTGATTTAAGCTCTTCTTCTTCTGCTTCTACCCTGTCTGTTATCACTGTTACGCCCCTTGCGGAATGGTAACACCCCTCGTACCCTTCCTTCACCTCTCACAGGGCCTTCTCGGAGGTCTTTTATTCAAATTCCATCTACCCCATCTACTCCGCACGCTCGTGTAACTAGATCTCGCTCGAAATGTATCTAAACGCAAATTGATGCGTTTCCCGGTGGTAATCCGCATCCCAAGGATGGATGGTGTATCTGTGTAGTTTTTTTTTTTTTTTTTTTGAGTCTGTACGTCTGTGGAGCCTAAGGCTATGAAACGAGCCTGTGCAGTTTACCGGAGTGGTATTGTTGTTATTTCGGCGGTTTTGGTTGTTCGCGCCAGCCTGCTGTTGAGGCTGTTGTAGTAGATGTTGCTGCTGTGGATTTTGCTGCTGGCGCCTGGGCTCTGTGCAGTTAGTGGAGATATGCCCAGGCTTTAGGCAGTTATAGCAGGTAAGTATCTAAAGCCGAGGTTGTCCCCATTCCTGGAATGCTGGTTGGTTGGCTTGTTGTTGCTGGAAGCTTTGCTGATTTGCCGGTAAGGCTCGGCGGTTGTACTGTGTGTTTTGTTGTTGACCGGATTGTGGTTGGAAAGGCTGACGCTGTTGTAGCTGTTGTTGTGCCGCTTTCATCTTACGGCACTCCGCTATATCGTGCCCCTCAAAACCACAAAACTGGCACTTCTTCTATTTATTATCCCTGTGCTTAGGGCCTTAGAGCTGTCCTTAGAGCCGTCCTTCTTCCTACATTCGTCCGCCGTATGGCCCTGCTTCTGACATATGGAGCAAGACTTCTCTAGTCGATCTACCAATTCTGTGTTGACGCTAGCTGTGACGTCCTTCCAGAACTCGTCTTCTGTTGCCGTCATTCTTATTTGCTTTTTCAACCAGTCAGAAAAGGTATTTCTGATCGCTTTGCACTTGGAGCCCCAAGCAGCCTTGCCGGCTCTTGTACAGAGCCTAGTCACATGGCCTCGAAAGGGGACCACTCCCAAGCCCTTCTTATCGAGTGGATTCCAACGGTAGGAATCTAACTCTAGCTCGGCCTGTTGCGCATCAGACCGTGTGGTTGAACTGTGGAACCAGCAGATCGAAAAGGGACACTTCTACCAGGGCGTCCGGGACATGAAGGGCTTCCGAGGCCTTCCAGCAGTTGGGAGCGGGCTTATCCGAGGAATCATAGTCATCCACCACTGGGCTTCTGCCCTAGTAAACTTATTGGATATACCAGAACAAAGGTTCTCGCCCAGTTTGTAGTTGGGCTTAGCTTCTATGGTACCCGCAGCGACGTACCGAAATCCCTCATCTTCGTTACCAATTACTGATCCGCCAAAGTATACAGGAATGTCCAGCCTTTTCAGGGCATTACGGATTTGGATATCAAAAAGAGATAACCCGGAAGGGGATCCGTCGAAGTCCTTGACTTCCTTCAGGACAATGTCCTTTGGTTTAGGAAGTCGGGTAGGCATTGGAGGAGTTGGTGCGCGTAGGAGAGGTATTGGTGCTGGTGGTCTAGAGGCTTGAGGTATAGAGGCTTGTGTCTGTGAACGTAGGTTCGTAGTCGTAGGAGGAGGATGGGCTCTGACGAATTGGACGTCCTCAAATATAAGATCGAAGTCGAGGGGGCCGGCTTCGTCGCCGTCCTCGTAGTGCTCGGGGAAGGCCCCCCGCAGGTCTTTCAGGACTTTTCGGAAAGATCGAGGGTCGACTACCCAGTCTGATGGGAACCCTACGCCGGGAACTGGCGAACGAAGAGTGCAGGGGCTCGTCAAGAGCTCCCTGCAAGCGTAAAAGTCTTATACGGTAAAATTCACGGTTTACAGTCTGTCCAAAGGAGAGTAATGCAGTGCTAGCTCGTGAAGGTATCCAGGTTAGTTGGGGTATCAACAAAGCGGGGTAGGTATGAGAAAGAGACGAATACGACGCTCACGTTCAAGAGAACAGGTCAAAGTAGAGAAAAGGGATCCAGGAAATGGAGGTTTCGACGCTCACGTTCGTTGGAACTGGTCGAGATACTCACAAACTGATCACTTTTTCGTGTTGTGAATAACTCTCGCTTGTACCCATGAAGGGTGACCTAGGCCTGGGCACGAGCCGGCTCGAGCCGAGCCTGGGGGGTAGGCTCGTGGTTTTACAAAGAGGCTCGAGCCGGCTCGCGAAAATTGCAAGAGTGAATAGGTAACTGCGTACTCTACATATCTGTGTAGGTCATGGAAAATATGAAAGACGAAGAGATATGAACAATACGGATATAAACAGACATGGAAATAGGACAGAAACAATTTCAACCCTCATCGCCCACCTAAAGTCCACAGCGAAATCGCGCGATACATAGGACTGCAGTTTTGTAGCCACCGAGCAAATTATAGGTTACAACCATAGCGAGATACAGGTCATTTCATCAATTTTTGTAATTTCCTCCTCTTGTGTTTGTAGGCGTGGTTGGTAATGTCAGAAATTGAGCGATTGTAGTTGTAAATTCTGAAGGGAGGTAATGAAACTCCTGGACTGTCGCTGGAGGTTGTGTTATGGAGGTGAAAAAAAAACGAGGAAAAGGTGGGAATGCAACGCATTTTGAAGATTTCCACTCCTCGGGTACCTTCGGTATTTCGCGGTTGCAACGACCTCCGGGCTCGAGCCCAAGTCTCGAGCCGGCTCGGCTCGTGCCCAGGCCTAGAAGGGTCACGGGAGTAAGCAACCAAAAGAAGGCAATTGGGAATGCAAGAAGAAAAACCAGGGTTCCGGATTAAGGCAATTGGGAAAAGACTGTGAAGGATAAAAGAGCTGGAAAGTACGCAGGAAAACATCTCTTTGAAGAAGAGCACTAGGACCGTAAGCATTAAGACTTACAGAGATATCTAGATAGCTCCGATACTGTTGAATACACACAATCTCCCTCTCTTCAAGATTCCTCCGCTTAATAACCTCGTAATCTTACATTTCGAACACGGGATGGGTGCCACTGTGGTGTGATATGTTGCATTTCTACAGAACCTCAAGGCATAAAGCCTTCGTGAGCGCCAAGGCTCAGAACACACAGAGTAATCTAAGCTATCTAAAAATGCCCAACAACTTGCAGCTTTTTCTCTTTGCTCTTTATCTAATGTCTTGTATAATTTCCAAGGCATATTATAGCAAGTATTAGAGTAAGTTTATAGGGGTATTCAATCTATTTTTGAACGGTTTTTTTTAATTGGGTTTCTAACTAGACTATTGGGTTTCTTGTGTGATTTCAACTGTTCTGGGTTTGAGTACCCATTTTGTAACTGCACAAAATAGCAGTTTAAACGCCTGATTTAAATGCCCGATTTGGGCCAAGGTGCTAATCGTCTAGGCTTAATTGGGCTAGGTTCTAAATTAAACTCTCTTTATGACTTATATGACTAATGAGGCTGTGCCAACTAGACTAGATTTCAGAAGTCCTTCGGTACATATCGACAGGGGCCTGTCACCTTTCCTACAGAGGAAAGGTTACACAGCGGCTAGTCATAGACGCCTTGCTCCTTTTGGGTATATAAAAGGGACTCATTATGACAAGTTATTATTTCTATCTTTAAGTTGCAAGCTTTATTATATTACTTCTGCATGACCTATCTATTTTTTCAGTCTATACTCTGGATATCTATTGCTACTAATTGTATATCATAATTCACTTTCTGAAGCCATAAATGAAAAATCAGGAAATTGGTGCTGTTGCTCCACTCAAGCTCATTCCCTTACCTATAGTATAATTTATACATTCCAAAACCACACTCTACAAGTATCATTACGTTTCGACGCACAGCTTGTTTGGATTTCCTTGCTTTTCCCATGCTTTAGGATGGGTTTGGGATATCTACTTGTTCATCGGTTTTTTTTCTTGCATTCATATTTGTTTATAAATAGTTTAAGTGATGTTTTGAAAGCTATGGCTATATACTAGAACTCTCTTATATAACCAATCTAGGAAGCACTTTCATGATGTATCTGTTCTACAAGCCTGAAGCAGCTTTAGATCTTCCTGTAATCCAAATCAATAGTATTAAGTCAAGTCAAACAATTCGGAGAGCATAGCTACTAGCTATAGGACTTGTGTTTAGAGTATTTTTTTACTTAGGATTCACGCTGCTATAGTATTTATGTTAGTATTGGATTCATATTGATAGGTAGTCGCATTGATATAGTTATCACGTTGATAGGTAGTTGCATTGGTTAGTTGGGTGATGGTGAGATAATCGTGACTTGTCATGATATATATTCAAAAGTAGCAAGGCATCTATAACAAACTTCTGCTACTACCTTTCCTCTGTAGGAAAGATGACAGGCTCCTGTCAATATATCCGAAGTGCTTCCTTAGATTTCTTCCTTGGCATTAGGCTGGGTGTCGGGAACTAGACTACTGTAGGTGTGGGGTAAGTATATACGAATCCTTGCAAGTACATATTGATGACTAGTAGCAAAGCAACTCACATCATATTCCTATGATAGAAGTCTCCCCAGTACCTCCTCTCTCTAGTACATAGCTTTCAGAATTAATCAATGAATTCCTCCCCTCTCCCGCAGGTATCTCTTAGCTAAAACAGCTTTCAAGCCTCTCAACTTATACTGCATTTATATCTCATGATCCACATCATCTGCCTTAGGAAACTTAAGAAATCCTGGAATCTTTCCTGATCTAGATAAGCTTAGTATCTCTCAATCCCCCTTAGGAACCATTCGATAAGTACTTTCAGTTGGCTGATCCGAGACATATTCTAAGATGTAGTATAAAGTCGGAGGTAATTATCATAAAATTGTAGGCATTATGGTATCATAGGCTAGGAGTAAGTTACGTTGCATTGGGTATATGAAGCTATAGCACTTAGCTATATTTGGCTAGTTAATCTAACCAGACTGGGCTAGCCCCACATTTTAAGTTCATTCAACCCACTTCAAGTATAACTAACCTCACTTAAAAATTAAGTATATGTAAACAACGTGAAAGTATGACAACACTACCACTACCACATGTGGATATTAGATAGCTTAATACTAGGGACCATAAGGTTGAAACCCATGGTTAGTTTGATGATCATCCTTGTATCCTCTTTTATAACGAATACAAGGAATAGGATAATCACATGATAGTACTTCTAGGTTTGAGCCTAGTGTTTTCTTGTTTTATGATATAATATTTTTTTCCTTCTCTCTTCAAAAATGGCACAAGACAAAAATCATACAGAGAGCTCATTTATGAAAGTGACAAAACTCAATGACAATAACTATCATAAATAGAAGGAGGATATTCGATCTCTACTGGTACTGAAAGATCTATGGAGACCTATGAATGAAGACAGACCCCCGATAGAGCTCCCTGATGAAGTAGCTAAGTGGAAAAGAATGCAGGAATACACAAAAGCAATCATTCACTTGACCTGTAAAAAAGATCAACAACACTTATGCTCATATACTACAATAGGTATCGAAGCCTGGGAGATTCTCACGGAAACCTATGCCTCTTCAGATATATCCAATATCATGAGACTAGAAGAACAATTTAGTCAAGTAAAAAAGCTCCCTACGTAAAATATTAGCTAATGGGTTAGATACATATGAAACTTATCAATACAACTGAGAGATCTAGGTGTAATAATTCCACCTGAAAGAGTAGCAAATAGGATTTTGAACGGCTTGGGTACAGAATATGCTGGTATCAGATACACCCTGAAAACAAGACAAGGAATTCTTTCAGTTGAATTAGTAACTCAATACTTATTCACTACAGAAAGTGAGAAAAAAGATGAAATGAATACGGTAATTCTAGATACAAACAATTCTAGATATCAGATGGCTCCGGGGCAACTTCAACCAAGATCTTTATATGGACCTACAGCAACTGCTATGAATACTTTACAGCCTTCCATATAACAGACTCATAGCTAGCTAAGATAGATACCTCATGATATAATGAATACCTCAACAGAAAACTCACATGGTCCGATAAGAACAACTATATACATAGGTACCCAATATAGGTTACACCTATATATGAGACGGGATAGGGATATACTTTGCAACTACTGCGATGCACAAGATCACTATGAGGATACTTGCTAGTTAAAATACCCAAATCTAAGCCCAAAATAGATGCTAGAAAAAGAAGAATGGAGAAAACAAAAGAGAAGCTATTTCCAAGACTCCTGCAACATATCAGATCCTAGCTTCAATACACAACAACAACAAGCTCTATATACTACAGGTTATCAGTTATCATATCAGGATCCTTTATACCTACTATACAAAAATGTATAAGAAAACATCGACCCGAATATCTTCCAAGGACCTGGAACAAATGGTATTGATCCACACAAAACTGCACATGTGATGATGTTATTATATAGGAAGGAAATATTTGGTATAGAAATATGTTTCTTGGTCAAACATAGCTTGGAAGCAAGAACGGATAAAGAAGAAAGTAGCATTGCTATTGGAGACCAACTAGGGAGATGGCTATGTGATACAGGGGTATCCAATCATTTCAGCCCATTCAAACACCTATTTCTATCACTAATGAAATGTGTACTACTGGTAGAGGTACTAATTGGTAATGGTTGGATTGTAGTATACTACTATAGAATAATTCTGTTGGTTTTATTAGTGAAAGGAAATATCATATATACCACCCTAGAGAATGTCTTATATATCCCCTCCTTACAGATAAAAGTTAACTTGTTCTCAATTCCAATCCTAGCCGAAAAAAGATACAGTTCAAACTTCCAACCGATATATATTATCTTCAGTATCAATAGTGAAATACATGCAACTAGGACAAAAATAGGAAAAGCATGGTGGTGAGATACAGATATCAGAAGTTATGAGCTATATCTAACAATACCGGACAATCAACTGAAAGCTCAGACCCTACAAACATGGTACTAACGACTAGGACATTTAAATAAGGTAGACATTAAGAAACTACAAGATATAGCATTAAGGATTATAGTAGGTGATCCAACCCCACCAAATCAATTTTTGTGTATAGGTTATCTAGTCGGAAAAGACCATAGACAGATTTCACAAGCTCTACGTATGGAACCAACATGCAAACTGGAGGTCATATACTGTAATATTTATGGGCCAATTCAACTACTAGGAATCTTCAGTCAACACTTATACTTCTGTGTTTTTATTGATAGCTTTATGAAATTTACATGGGTATACGTATTGAATACTAAAGATGAGATTAGAATTGCCTTTAATAAATTCAAGGCAATTTATGAGAATTAGTCAGGTTATCAAATCTTCACCCTATTCAGCGATAACGAGCAGTCTCTACTACAAAAAGAATTTCAAGGAGAACTTGCTTACAGTGGTATACAATACTATACTACCCAAACCTACAGTCTAGAGCAAAACAGCATTGCAGAGAATGCAATAAAACAACTGGTACAAAGAGCTAGTGTAATGATGTAGGGACCAAAGATACTGGTTTGTTTTTGGCCAGAAGCTGTTAAAATGGTAAGCTATTTGAAGAACAGATCCCTACACAAAGCCTTGAACTGTATACCCTATGAAGCATGGTATAGTAAAAACCCAGATTTATCTTACTTACGAATTTTCAGCTGCTACTATTATGCCCTCTTAGAGGAAGCTCACCAGAAAAAATGGGATAGTCGAACTATTGAGGTAGTCTTTATGGGATATTACCAACATGAAGGTCTATGCCTCCTATACAATGTCAATAGAAGAGTATTCATGAAAAAGAGAGATGTTACATTTTTCAAACATGTTTTTGGTTATCCTTCCTTAGCCGAATTTGGTATCTTACTAGGGTACGACATTATGGGACACAAAATAAATATCACAAATGGAGTAATATCTAATTTAGTATACCAAGATATAGGGGAGGAATTTCGACTAGAAGACATAAGAGTTGAGGACAGCAAGAAGTTAAATCTAATTATTGTAAATTTAGCCTCAGAAGGTAATACAGAAATTGAGCATGAAGAAGAGATAGTTCAATTCATAGTAGTTTCCAGAGAAAACCATCTCAAAGAAGTACCAGTATCAGAGATGATATAGCACCAATGTAAAGATTTTACTTATTTAGGGCTGAAAAACTATATCCTTCTAATAGCAAGAGAAAAAGACAATGAGTCTGCACAAGGGAACCTGGAGGAAGCTTATAAGTAAGCATATGAAAGATAAAAAGCTCAACTGAATATTGTAGAAGAGACCCTCAATATTTTAACAGCTATTGACGAACCAGATCTAAGATCATAGAAATAAGCAATGAACAGTATAAATAAAGAATTCTAGTTAAAAGCTGCATTAGATAAAATGCTGAGTATAAACAAGATGAAAACATTTCGGCTGATAAGATAACTACTACTAGGAAGAAAAGGTTTACCCGCAAAATAGGTATGGACAACAAAGAGGTCAATAACTACAGGAAAAATTGAGAAGTTTAAAGCTAGATGGGTAGCCAGAGGAGATAGACAAAGAAAGGGACAAGATTACTATGAAATATATACTCCAATAGTGTATGCATCGGCTTGAGTTGATGTGAGTTCTGCTATCTTTTTACCTACTCGGAGGCCAACTCAGGTGTAATGAATGATACTAGACAGTAGTCATTCGGTACCGTTTATACAATCTATATCCGCTTGGTGACGGATGTTTGTGTATGCCGGTTCTGCTGAGGGATTGCCTCAGAAGGGTAGGTTGATTACTAAGAGGGGTGTTCTGTAAGGAACAATAATATAACAGGTGTAATCTTCGTTTGTAATTATGCTATCTATCTGATCGCTGCTGTTCGGGTTGTCTGAAGACTGATGGATTCCAGAGGGGATCCAGCGGCCTTTATATAGCTGTTCAGAGACCCTAATGACTAAGGAAATACATAATGATGGTTGGCACACCTCCAGAGGAGGGTGTGCCATACAAGAGGGTGTGGAGCTCAAGAGGGTGTCCACGAAACGGCAAGTTCCATGGAATTTACCGTGGCAAATTCCGTGGCAGTTGAACTACCGAATCCGTCAGTTGCTGAGGGTGGACGAAGGCTAGCCCTTCGACCGTGAACGCTACTTACATAATACTGCAATAAATATAGAAAATACACGATATGAAATACAAGACAATAAGCTTCCTTATTACACTTCCCCACTTAGAAGGATTTACTATATTTATAGTTTATGCTTCTGCCTTTCTCGCTTCCATTCTTCCCAGAATTTTATGCATTTTGAGTAGGTTGGTGTTGGTGTGTATTTCGGTAGGGTTCGTCTGATTTAGGACTCGATCTCGTTCTTGTTGTATAAGAGCTCGAGTTTCATCTCTAGTACGAGGTCCTTATCTTCCTCTTGCTGTTCGACGTCTCTTGAATGTATTCTCTAAGCTTCCAGCAAACCAACAAGTCTTGGAGAATCGCCTGAGTGATATCCTAAGCATTTACCCAAGAACAAAGCTTACAAAAGTAGCCGAGCCATCTAACCGTAGATTGACATTCCCCAGTGTGTAATGCCATTCTCAGTCTACCTCCTACCAATCAGCTCGGTAGTGAAGATGGCTTTGATTCAAGACCGACGTGAACATCAACTGCAGCAATTCCAGCAAATTCCTTCCTATACTACAACTTTACAAGCCAAACATCCCAATACCTATATTCAGTTAGATTTTGAGAATTCAGTCTCGGATGTTATATCATATAACATATTTCGCTGGATTTTTATTTACCCACAACAATCACAAGAGTCATTTTCCCATATGCGAAAATTTATGGCAGTAGATGGAACTTTTCTAAAGGCTCGTTTTGTGCAAACATTATTGTTGACTGTCGGGATTGATGGTAATGGTAGGG
>ML121659.1:11746-26758 GCA_003788615.2 Terfezia boudieri ATCC MYA-4762
CATATTCTGCTTCTCTGGTTTGTGCATATGCTAATTCGGTCTTCAGAGTGGTATAGAGTTCAGCAATCTGAGTTGCAAATTCCACGGCAGGGGTATTCTTTTTGGCGGGGGCAGGGGTGTTGGCAGGGGCAGGGGTATTGGCGGGGGCGGGGGTGTTGTCAGAGCTTACGAATCGGGGGTGCCAACCATAATTAGCCAGGAATGGGGATGTCTTCAATGACTCGGAAAAGTGGTTATTGGCTGCGAATTCACAAGTGGCCAGTAACGATACCCAGTTATTCTGTTGATAGTTAGTATATGCCCTCAGATACTGTTCTATGATTGTGTTCATCCTCTCAGATTGGCCATCGGTTTGGGGGTGGTAGGCCATTGACAAGTATACCTCGATTCCTAATAGTTTGTAGAATACTTTCCAGAAATCTGAGACGAACTGAGGGCCACAGTCGGAGACAATCGATATAGGGAGGCCATGGTAGTAGAACACGTTGTTCTGGTAAAGGCTAGCTAATTCTGAGGCAGAGCAGGTATTACGGCAAGGTATTATGTGCTTCATTTTCATCAAGTGGTCCACTACCATTAAAATGGCATTATAGCCTGAATCTTCGGGCAGCCCAGTTACGAAGTCCATGGTCAAGTGTTGCCAGGGTCGATCTGGGATTTCCAATGGCTTGAGTGTTCCGTAGGGTGCATGGCAGGTGGGCTTCGCTCGCCGTTTGTAGACATGGCAGTTCCATATGTATTGTTCTACCTCCTTCCACTGGTCGATCCACGTATATTGCCTATTTAGCAATTCTAATGTCTTAGCTATCCCAGGGTGGCCGGCGGCTAAGGTGTCATGGTGTTCTTTGATTAGCCGTAAGCACAGCTCATTATCCGCAGGTATGTAAAGGCAGTCCAAATGGTAGAGGAGTTCTTCCTAGAGGGTGTATTTGGCTAGGGAAATCCTGGCGTAACGTCGTTGGCCAGTTTTCATGGCGACAATGATATCCTTGACTACTAGATCTCTCTCATATGCCTCTTTCACTTGTTGCTTCAAGGGGCTGGTGGAAGTGGAAAGGTCGAGGTTTGTGGGGACCGGGATGGAGGTAGTTTCGCTGCCAGAAAGGTAGAGGTTTTCTCGAGGAAGGCTCCGGGGGTTGGTGGCAGAAAGATCGAGGTTTGCGGAAAGGTCGAGGTTTGCGGGGGCAGGAGCGGAGGCAGTTTCGCTGTAGGAAAGGTCGTGGTTTTTTGGCTTTAGTACCACCTGGTTCTGATACCTCAACCTTTCATCCCCCCCTTTTGGGAGATCTCCTGATCTTCGAGTCAAGGCGTCTGGCTTGCTGCCAGCTGTAAGGGATACATGTTTTGTCTTATTTTTATCTCCTGTTTCCGCCCAGAAATGTTTTTTCTCATATTTGTGTTTACTCTTGTTTAGGAAATTCCCTTGGAAGGATTAGTATATGGATTACTCATGTATTAGTTATGTTTTCTTTAGCACGGTTTATCCTTCCTTTCCTTAGCTATTACGTACTTCTAGTACGTCATAGGAATAGTCAGGCACTAACTATTCCTCCTTCTGTTCCAGCTACCTATTCCAGTCAGTAAGCTGATGTCATGTTTATCATTTTGTTTCTTTCTACAGTCTCGTTTCTATTACATTCTCTGGCATTATCTATGATACAAAACGTATCAATAATGAGCCTTCTTGTATCCATAACGATCTAGTATTGTTATGACTCTTGATGATTGTTTCTTGGATGAGTCTCTCTAAGACTCATTGCCTTAGGATTCAGTTTCTATAAAAGACCTGATTTCCGCGGCCTCTAGTTAGGACAGATCTCTTTCAGTACCTTCTAGTCTAGCAACATCAGAATATACAAGCTACACTGGTAATATTCTTGTTCTTGCCTCTTTACCCGTGACCAGACCCCTCCCTCCTCTCTCTCTCCAACTACACCTGCGGTTTGCTGCCTTCTAGGACTCTTGTATAGGACTTAGAGACAGCGTCAACTGCCTTTACCACGTTAGTAGAGCCGTGCTCCCCCGGGAACACCTCTACTAACTTGGCCTACACTTACACCTGCCCAGTACAACAGCAGCCGCCGAACACCAAGCCATCCCAATCCACCTCCACAACCACGACCCTGGCCAACAAACCGGCACATCCTTCGCTGGTGCCAGGAGGGCCCGCCCCTATGGATTTATCCTCCGGAAGGCCTCGATTGACCCAGAAGGAAAGGGACAGGCGCAGGGATAAAGGCTTGTGTATTGCATGCGGTAAGGCGGACCATTTTATTGCGGCCTGCCCCCTTCGGAAAGCCCGTGCCCTGGCCAACCACGCCGTGTCCGACACTCCAGTACCCCGGATCGAGGAGGTTGACGAGTCGGGAAAAGCCCTGTCCCTTGCCTAGTTACTGACACTAGCAAGGGACCTGCCCCAGGCCATTTATCTCTGTCTTTGTCTGCATTTTCTGTGTCTTCCGCTTCTTCTGTTGTTGACGAATCTCGCTTGTTCAGCGAGCATTTTGTTGTATCTATCTCCCTCAAAATCCATGATGATAGAACAATCACCACGTCAGCCCTTATAGATTGCGGAGCTTCAGGAATTGCATTCATTGACCAGGCCTTTGTCAGTAAATTCTCTATACCCACGTCCAAGCTTAAAACCCCTCGTGTTCTGGATGTCATTGACGGTCGACCCATTTCCTCCGGGGCTATCACCGATATTGCGTGCGTGCCTGCCCAGGTCGGGGATCACTCCGAAGCCCTCCCGATGTTTGTGACTAAGCTCAAATACCCAATTGTGCTCGGAATCCCGTGGCTGAGAATGCACGATGTATCGGTCAGCTTCGGCTCGTATACCCTGCAGTTCAATAGCCAGTTTTGCAAAAAATACTGCGGTAATCCGAAGGCCACCGTTATTGGGCTGTGTGCCTTGCCACCCCCGATAATCCACCCGACCCAGGTGGCACACCAGTCCATACACGTCAATACCGCTAATCCCCCTAGTTCCCCTGGTTCCCCTGGTTCCCCTGGTTCCCCTGGTTCCCCTGTTCCCCCTGTTTCCCCTCTGAACGTCAGCTTTATCGGGGCAGGGGCTTTCGCTTACCTCACCAGGAGGCACAAGCTGAAGGCTCATGCCCTGTCCATACATGAGGTGAACCTGGAGATTAATAAGACAAGGTCCCAAGGACTCCAGAGAAAGTCCATGCTCCCAGAGGAACACCACGAACTCAAGCACGAGCTGATCCTGCAGAATCAAGCAAAGAAGAGGACGATGAGTTTAAGTCAGAAGATGAACAAGAAGAAGAATCTGACACAGAACAAACTCCTAGACTATCTACTATAGGTAAATGACCAGAAGTAGTAGTTCAATAGCCAACTCCTCGCAAACCATACCGATTCGAGGAAGACCCCATTCCAGAGGACGAAGCAGTAGTCAAAGAGCTAATCCAAACAATGAAGATGTTTTATTATGCTCATAAACCCAATGGACCTACCTTCGATAATGATCCAAATGGAGTAGTAAAGCTAATTCACGCTACTAATGAATTAGCTAAGGAACTCAAACAACAAAATATTCCAGGACAAGTCCCAATCACTCCAGAAAAACCAGCTCGCAGAGGAACAGGACAACTCAATATTCCTACAGCTCCGCAGAAAGCTAAGGAGACACAACAAGGTCTCTTTGCAAAAGTAACAAAAGAACTTCGTGATACCTTTAAGCCAAATATACCTAATATACCTTCATTAGGGATAGGCTCATTATCCTCTAGTACACAGCAACAAATTCCGTCCATCTTCTCACAGTTCGCAGCGTCTCAAAGAAGCCCGTCCACTCCTCCTGGATCTCACATAAGCACTAGTGGAGCTACTCAGACATTGTGGTCATCACCTCCAAATCCTCCTAGTACTACTGCATTTAGTACTAATGCTCCTCAACAAAATACTCAAGCACCTCCTGCATCCTTCTCCAATCCTACGCAAACCCTAAAGAAAACTCCTACCAAGGTTCGGTTATCTGCCCCCCCAGGACCCCCTGGTGATTCAGATGAATCAGACTCTAATTCATCAGAAGGTGGTAATCGCAGTGCTACTGGTGGTAATCAGGGGTCCGGTGGAAGAGGGAGAAGATCTCAAAGCGTAGTTTCTACTGCAAGTTCCGTATTTGGTAGTAGTAAACTCAAGGCTCCAAAACTTGAGAAAAATAACGGATCTGGCAAGTGGAAGCAAGCCACTACATTTGACAATTGGGTGGATGATGCCATGGATATTCTTGACATGGGAGATCTTGATCCAGACTCCAAAGAAGCTATGATTTGGCTAGGTTGGCATCTTGAAGGAGATGTAAAAATCCTGCATAGTTCATACAGAAAAAATCCAGAAACCAAATCACATATAGTAGCTCAGTTCCTAAAAGAGTTTAGGAAATTCTGTATCCCCTTCACCAGTAAAGACCAACTTTGGACCGAATTCCAAGCAATCAGACAAACTCAGAATGGACGCACTAAGCCAATTCAGCAAGTTGCAAATAAGATCAAGCAAATGCAACTCCTCCTTACTAAAATTACTGATTGGCAATGCTATCATCAATTATTGGAAGCTATGGATCCTCCTCTGCTCCATAAGGTTAGGGCATATGTGAATGAAGATATGCCATGGGATGAAATAATTGAGCTCTGCAGTAAGCATGACTCAGTTATGCATAAGTATCAAACCTCCAAGAAAGACAACAAGTCCAAGAATGGCCAAAAAATGCGCCAACAACCTTCTACCTCACAGGGTAACTCCAATTCAGGACAAACTAAATCCTCCTTTAGCAAGTCTAAGCTAGTCAGCAAGCCCACCAATACGACCCCAGCCCATAAGAAGCTTACTCCTGAAGAAAAAGCAGACTTAACTAAGAAAGATGGATGTTATTACTGCAGAAAAGTGGGTTATCAAGCTACTAACTGTCCGGTTAAGAAGTAACAAATCAGAAGTGCAGCTGGCACAATCCAACAGGAAGAAGATCATCCAGAATGAATCACTTCTGCAGTACAATTCATTCAGGATCAAAAACCCCCTATCCCGCACACCAAAGGAAAATCAGTAACCCCTATTATTGATGCAGCTAAGGAACACCTCCTAGTTACAACAAAAATCGATGGTTACCCAGCTAAGACCCTAGTGGATCAACAAACTGCAGGAGCAGACCTAATTAGTAGCAAATTTTGCACCTTGCATAATTTGTTATTATATGCACTAAAGAATCCTATCACCTTGCAGATGACTATGAAAGGGTCTAAAGGGTCAATAAGCCACTACACCAAGGTTAATTGCGACTAGCTAGGATGGTCAGAAGAACGAATTTTCTATGTGGCAGCCCTCAAGGATTGGGATGTAATCTTAGGCTCCCCTGCACTAAGACATACTAAGGCAGTAACCGATATGGGACATATGAGTATTACTATCCAACCTCCTGAAACTCCCCGATTCACCCTCACCCCCTGGAAGATTACGCCAAGTGTAAAAAATACAAGGAAAAAAGAGATTACAGCCACTAGTCTCCCTATCCCTGCACCAACTCGAGTTATACATGTCTCAGCTATGTACACCCCTCCAGTTATTAGTTCTGTAGCTACAACTATGCAGCCTCATCACAATGTCTTTGATGAGTTTCCTGATGTATTTCCAGAAGAGAAGAACCTGGATCTACGACCCCTTCGAGACAATATGAATCATACTGTTGATCTCAAGGATCCGAATACAGTCTTCAAGCCGAGACCTATTAAGCCAAAGGAGAAGTTCTTACCTCAGTTATTGGAAAAGCTCCGAGAAGAGGAAAGGACAGGACGTATTTATCGGTCTAATGACACCTCCTGCTGTTCTATGTTTGTTATTCCCAAAAGAGACGATCCAACTAAAGCAAGATTCCTGCATGATCTTGTAGCACGAAATGCTTTGACAGAATTGAAGCCTAGTCTCATTCCAAGTCAAACCCTCATTAGAAACACTCTTGCTAGAAGAGAATTCGTGTCTAAGATCAATATCAGTGATGGATATCATCGAGTTAGGGTTATTCCGGAACATGAAAAATATACTGCATTTTCCACTCCCTATAGAGTATTCAGATCCCGAGTTATGCAATAAGGAGACTGCAATGCACCCGCTACATTCCAGAACGCTATGAACAATCTGTTCAAAGAAGAACTTGGAATCTTTGTATACATCTACATTGATGACATTTTTGTCTATAGTAATACTTATAAGGAACATCTTGAGCATGTTCAACTGGTACTTCGGAAGCTCAGAAAATATAAGTTCTATGCTAATCGAGAGAAGTCACAATTCCTCTGTAACGTTCTGCAGTGCCTAGGACATATCATTACCCGAAGAGGAATCTCTCCTATTCCTAAATCAATAACCCAAATTATTGATTGGCCAATTCCGTAGAACCGAACGCAGCTACAAGTATACCTAGGTATGGGAAACTATCTTAGTAGCGTCATTCCACATCTCGCAAATCTTGCAGCTCCCTTAACCGAGATGGCTGGAGCTACTGCAACCTGGGATTAGACACCAACTCACACCACCTCATTTAACCTGACAAAAGCAGCACTTTCGGCCGATCCTGCAGTGAAACCAATTAACTACGAGTCTCCAGATCCAATCTATTTGGTAACAGACGCTAGCTTAATTGGTACCGGTGCCTGGATAGGACAGGGACCTACTCTAGCAACTATCATTCCTGCAGCATTCCACTCCCGTAAGTTTAATCCTGCACAGGAAAACTACTCTACATTCGACAAGGAACTTCTAGCAATTGTAGATGCACTAGAGCATTTCAGAAGTGAACTCAGTGGATGCACGTTCACTATCCTCACAGATCACAAACCTCTAGTTACATTTCCAATGCAACATGATCTAACTGGGAAGCAAGCTAGATGGCAGCAAATTATACACCAATTTCAATACCATATCGAGCACCTAAAGGGAAATAAGAACGTGATTACAGATGCACTCTCGAGAGTCTTTATAAACCCCTCTCTGGTCCCCACTCTCTCAGATTATATTCCTCATTCCATCGACTCTCCTCAAGCCCCTCATACGTTCTACAACTCGAATACCTCATCTAGCTCCTCCAATTCAATTCCTGAATCTTTTAGGGTATCTCCAGCGAATTCCTCGCCTTCGATTTACCCTACTCTAGACCCTCCTGAAGTCATAATGTCCGCTGCAACTACCAGAGCCCAAGCCAAAGCCAAAGCCAAATCTTGCAGCTCTGGCTCTCCTCCTCTAGTCAACAATGAGAATCAAGCTCCTCGATTCTTGTCAGCTCCTCCTCCAACTCGCCACGGATTTCCTGATAACAGTTCAGAAGATGTTATGCTCGCTATGGTGGCTAATAATCCCGTCTTCAAAACTCGTTCCTTGACTTTACCTCCACATAATCCCTCTGATGAAGACTCAATCAATGCAGCAGGATATCGAGCAAAGCATGGACTCATGTATTGGACTGCATGTAAAGATGAAGGCTGTCATTACCACGTACACTCACATATGAATCAGAGAAGACCTCCCTCAAATGACTACTGTTCATACTGTAACAGAAGCAGCCACTATACTTATTCTTGCAGTATCTACCGAGCCGATTAAAAATACTTCAATAGAACTGCAACAACGGCAACAGCAAACGCCAACGTCTCCAGCAATTCTTCTCCTCCTCCTCCTTCTCAAATATTCTCCTCTCCCCCGCAAATGACTCTAGCAAGTTCATACACTAATGAGAACTGGACATACATAAATAAGGGAAAAGGAAAGGCAGTAGAAATTGAGACAGACTCAGAAGAAGAGGAATTGACTGACCTCGAAGAGACTCTATTCCCAGTCACTTCTCTAGCACCAAGACAGCAGTCTGTTTCTTCTAATAGTTCTTATGCATCTGATACCATTCCCGTTCTAACTCCTGATCCTACTGTGGCAACGAACTACTTTGTTGTTCCATATTATGTCAATAAAGGCCCATTCAAGATCGAGTCATACCTTACCTTCAACTCCTCTACCAAACCTGATCAGGACTGTATTCCAGATCCTGTTACTCTCATCCCAAATGGCGATAATCTACACTGGCAGTGGCTATCTCACAATAGCTACAACAATCTCACAGACCAAGCCACATCATTAGGAAAGAGTACGAAGGAAATTCCTAATGTACTTCCTACCTACTCACAATGGGGACAGTTTTTGGCAGAAGGATATATTCGAGACCCTGTATTTTCGAAGGTTATTTCTCCCCCTCTCCGCAATGGTTATACGGTTAGAGATGGCATTCTTTACTATACCTACAATGATCAAGTACACCTATGCATTCCTGATACCCAGCCATGCAATACCCTGATCAAGCCTACTCTCCTCGAAAGATACCATTCCACTCTTGGACATGCTGGTTTTTCCAAGACCTATCACGCACTTTCTAGTAATTTCCTTTTGCCTAAGATGGGTAGAGATATTCATTTATACATTCAGATATGCGCTGTTTGTCAAACTACAAAGAACTCTACACAACGACCTTATGGTCTCCTTCATCCTCTTCCTATTCCAAGCAAGCCATTCACATATCTAACAATGGATTTCCTGGCCCTACCACCTATCAAGACAATTCCCTCGAATTGTATTATGGACCACGTTTGGACCATAGTATGCAGGCTCACGAAATACACCATCATTATTCCTCTGGCAGCCGGTTATACTTCTCAAAGCCTGATCAACCTCTATATGTCTCAAGTCTACCCTCATTTCGGATTTCCACAAGACATAGTTACGGATCAGGATCCTCTCTTTACTTCATGTACGCGGAAGGACTTCTGTGCTCTCAATAATATTCATCAGTCCATGTCAACAGCCTATCATCTGGAAAGTGATGGGCAATCAGAGATTACTAATAAGGCAATTTTGATGATTTTGAGAGCTAAGCTTCAGGAACATGGCGGCAGCTGGCTACCAGTCATCCCTCTGGTCCAAGAAGCTATCAACAACTCCATCGATGCATCTAGAGGCACCACTCCTCATACTCTTGTTTTTCGATTCTCCCCTACCTATCAAGGAACTCCGACCCATACTGATATTCCTACACCAAGACCAGATGGGCTATCTAATGCTCTATGGATAGCAGTACGACAAGAGTTGAATAGGAAGCGTGTAGATATGACAAGACAAGCTAACAAGAAAAGACGGCCTAGCCCTGACTACAAGATTAGTGATCTCGTCAAAATTCACCACTCTGCCTTCTCTAGGGAATCTCAGTATTCCAAACTCGAACCTATCTTCCTCGGTCCCTATCCTGTCTCTGTAGTCTATCCGGACATTGACAACTATACTATCAGCACTCCGTTAGCCTCCTCCGGACATATCAAAGTCCATACCTCCCTTCTCGCTCCTTGGCTCAACAATCCAGATCATCTCTTCCCCCAGCGGTCCTTGCCAAAGCCCGGTCCTGTTGAGCAGGATCCTATAGGCCCAAGGTATGTGTTTGAACGAATTGTCAAACAAACAGTCAAGAAGAATGGTACAACGTTGTACCTTATCAAATGGGAAGGTTGGGGTGATGAAGACAATACTTGGGAACCAGTTGGAAATATTCCAGCTGACGCATTGTAAAAGTATTGGGAAAGTCTCTCTTGGACTGGTAAGCAGCAGAAGAAGTGCAGGTATAGGCCTGGAACTAAGCGATAGGTATAGTGGATATAGCTCAAGGTTTCTTTCGGGTATAAGTTTTATTTGATTTATTTTTTTCCTAACTCATAGCCTGTTTCTCTAGTGAAGGATTTTCTAAGAAGGAAAGGATGTAAGGAATACATGTTTTATCTTATTTTTATCTCCTGTTTCCGCCCAGAAGTGTTTTTCTCATATTTGTGTTTAGTCTTGTTTAGGTAATTCCCTTGGAAGGATTAGTATATGGATTACTCATGTATTAGTTATGTTTTCTTTAGCACGGTTTATCTTTCCTTTCCTTAGCTATTATGTGCTTCCAGTACGTCATAGGAATAGTCAGGCACTAACTATTCCTCCTCCTGTTCTAGCTACTTATTCCAGTCGGTAAGCTGATGTCATGTTTATCAGTTTGTTTCTTTCTACAGCCTCTTTCTATTACATTCTCTGGCGTCATCTATGATACTAAATGTATCAGTAATGAGCCTTCTTGTATCCATAACGATCTGGAATCGTTATAACTCTTGATGATTGTTTCTCGGATGAGTTCTTCTAAGACTCATTGCCTTAGAATTCAGTTTCTATAAAAGACCTGATTTCCGCGGCCTCCAGTTAGGAGAGATCTCTTTCAGTACCTTCTAGTCGAGAAACATCAGAATATATAAGCTACACTGGTAATATTCTTGTCTTGCCTCTTTGCCCGTGACCAGACACCTCCCTCCTCCTTCTACAACTATACCTGCGGTTTGCTGTCTTCTAAGACTCCTGTATAGGACTTAGAGAGAGCATCAACTGCCTCTACCATGTTAGTAGAGCCGTGCTCCCCCGGGAACACCACTACTAACTTGGCCCACACTTATACTAACCATAATGTATATAGTCCTCACCAATGCCGGTCTCTACTGCCAGAGTAAGGCAGTATATTCAAACTCAGTCCAGTGTGAGACTTACGTCAAGTGATCCATTCACTTTTGACTCATAAACTCATAGCCCACAGCCAGATGAGCTGGACCTCATAGTCCAAAAGCCGTCTCATATCGGGCTAAGGTCTAGGTCTTTCTGCACACTACCAGAACAATACAGAGAACTTACCAATCGTGCGGTCTCTCATATGTGCTACTACACCTTGTTTGGCAATCCCATGCTGAATGCAGAGGACTTTGAGCATTTGTTATCCATTAGCTAGCATAAAGCACAAGTAGCATGCGCAGCGGGCCGATTTTTACTCGCCCCATGTCGCCAAGACCCACGCTGATAGACAATTATTTCCACTTGCCCCACGCCGCCGAGTCGGCTATTCTCTTACCTGGATTACTCGCGCCGAGCCAAGGAGGCTGACGGCTACTCGCCAAGGCTTCTTGCCTTGAGGTAATTGTTGTATGCCTACTAACGTATACTCGCGTGTCTCCCAAAGATACACACTAGGCATAAGATAGGCCACAGCCTCACCCCGACTTAGGCATACCTTGAGGTGTTAGGCTACTTGAACCCTGCCCAATTTGGGGACCTAGAAGCTCTAACCTGTCTTTGTTATTCAGTCTCCAAGAGATGTGTGTTTGCCTTCCTACAACTAAGGGCGTTCAAGACTACAACTGCAGCACGCTACGTTGAATGAAGTGAACCAAGAATTCAGGAAGCATGCGCAAATAAGTATAATAAATGTCTATAGTATTTCTAAATGTTTATGTACATAATAGCAAATGCAATTGGAGACAGTAATATCATAAACCGGACCAGTCCCCACCTTCCTATGTCCCTAACGAACTCCTGGCCATAGTGCCTGGCCCCTACGTAGGTCTGTGAACGATAGTAGTATAACAATACTATGCCTTAGACTAGCCTGGCGCGCTGATATGACAATGTTGACAACGGATTCACGGCAGGCTATGCAGCAGAGGCATGGGAGGCTAGGCGGTAGAGGCATGGCATGCTTGACAGCAGAAGCAAGCTAGCCAAGATAGTGGAGGCAAGGCACTGTCGACAGCAGAGGCATGGGAGGCTGGGCAGCGGAGGTACGGCAGGCTGGACGGCAGAGGCATGGCAGGCTGGACGGTGGAGGCATGGCAGGCTGGATGGTGGAGGCAAGCCAATCTAGACAGCGGAGGCATAGCGGCACTGTCTCGATGGCACTGTCTAGACGGTGGAGGCATGGTACTCTCTTGACAGTGGAGGCGTGGCACTGTCTCGACGGCGGAGGCATGATACTCTCGACACTACAGGCATGACACTGTCTCGACACCGGAGACATGGCACTCTCTCAACGCTAGAGGCATGGCACTGTCTCGATGGTGAAGGCATGGCACTGTCGACAGTCTTAATGAATTAGCTGCAATCTGTGAATAACGGCAGGTCAATATTTCACCTTTAGCAACTGAACTTGCTCATATCATTGTGAGATTGGTCTTCTATGCCTGCATATATTGGAGGCCTGGTGCAGTCAGTATTAGAGGTATATGCACATATCACCTGGCGTGGTCAATATTGGAGGTATGTCAGTATCGCGGCTAAGAACCCTGTGAGATAGGTTAGCTATATGTACATATATCTTAGGTCTGGTAATGCTCTTACCTTTATCAACTGAAGTTGTTCATATTAACTGATTGGTGGTGAGATTGGTCTGCTATGCGTGCATATATTAGAGACCTGGTGCAGTCAGTATTAGAGGTATGCGTGCACATATCGAAGGCCAGGCATGGTCAATATTGGAGGTATAGCAGTATCGTGGGTGTGGTCAATATTAGAGGTACACGTGCACATCTCACAGGCCTGGCATGGTCAACATTGGATGTATGGCAGTATCGCGGCTAAGAACCCTGTGAGATAGATTAGCTATGTGTACACAAACATTTTAGGTCTGGCAATCCTCTCACCTCTATTAACTGAAGTTACTCATATTAACTGTTTGGCACTGAGATTGGTCTGCTATGCGTGCATATATCGAAGGCCAGGCGTAGTCAATATTGGAGGTATGGCAGTGTCGCGGTAAAGAAATCTTGTGATTGTATACATATAGCAGGCCTGGCAATGCTCTCACTTAGATCACACACAGTTCATGACTTGTGTCGGGGATGAAAATTCAGATGCTGGAGAGGGAGAGCGCACTGAAAATAGTCTCATGGAAAGATGTGCCTCATGTGCCAGCTGTAATGAATGATACTAGACAGTAGTCATTTGGTACCGTTTATACAATCTATATCCGCTTGGAGACGGATATTTGTATATGCCGGTTCTGCTGAGGGATGGCCTCAGAAGGGTAGGTTGATTACTAAGAGGGGTGTTCCATACGGAACAATAATATAACAGGTGTAATCTTCGTTTGTAATTATACTATCTATCTGATCGCTGCTGTTCGGGTTGTCTGAAGACTGATGGATTCCAGAGGGGATCCAGCGGCCTTTATATAGCTGTTCAGAGACCCTAATGACTAAGGAAATACATAATGATGGTTGGCACACCTCCGGAGGAGGGTGTGCCATACAGGAGGGTGTGGAGCCCAAGAGGGTGTCCATGAAATGGCAAGTTCCATGGAATTTACCGTGGCAAATTCCGTGGCCATTGAACTACCGAATCCGGCAGTTACTGAGGGTGGACGAAGGCTAACCCTTCGACCGTGAACGCTAGTTACATAATAATGCAATAAATATAGAAAATACATGATATAAAATACAAGAAAATAAGCTTCCTTATTACACTTCCCCACTTAGAAGGATTTACTATATTTATAGTTTATTCTTCTGCCTTTCTCGCTTCCATTCTTCCCAGAATTTTATGCATTTTGAGTATATTGGCGTTGGTGTGTATTTCGGTGGGGTTTGTCTGATTCAGGACTCGATCTCGTTCTTGTTGTATGAGAGCTCGAGTTTCATCTCTAGTACGAGGTCCTTGTCTTCCTCTTGCTGTTCGACGTCTCTTGAATGTATTCTCTAAGCTTCCGGTTGTCCAAAAGTCTTGAAGAATCTCCTGAGTGATATCCTTGGCGCTTACCCAAGAATCATGCTTAGGAGAGTAGCCGAGCCATCTAACCTTATATTGACGTTCACCAGTGCGTAGTGCCATTCTAAATTCTAATACTTTCTCTACTTCATAACGATCATCTTTTACAGGTCCAGGTTCTCTGGATTGTCTGTTTGGAAATTTAGATGGATCATTGTTTCGATAAAGTTTCAGCTTGCTGACGTGGAAAGTATCATATATGAGATTAAGGTTTGGTTGACTTGATAAATCGAGGCTATAGTTGTTTTGTTTCCAATTAGTCAATCTAATAGGAAAGGGACCTAGGCATCGAGGCTTGAGTTTGTTTGAGACATTCGATAGGTTGATATTTTCTGAGGATAATATGACTTGTTGACCAACGTTAAATTTAGTCGTCATGGGTACTCGTTTATTGCCTTGAGATGCTTGAGTCTTCTTGGTGTCATAGAGATTTTGAGATGTATTACTATGACGTTCGGTTGCTGCTTTATAGGCGTTGATAGGATATGGTAATATCGATACTCCCTGGTATGCATTAAATCCTAATAATGTAAGGAAAGGACTATTTTTCCTGGCGGCATTATACCTAGAGTTGAGTTTCAACTGTATCTCTGGTAATTTCTGTAGCCAGTCAAATCCTTCGATCTTACATGCTCTTGCTACTTGCAAGATTTCTTTGTTAACGATCTCAGATTGTCCGTCTGCACGAGGGTGGTACGCAGTAGACGGTTCCAATTTGATTCCTTTATTCCTTGCCCAATCCTTAAAGTGAGTTGACTATCACGTCGCTTTCTTAGTATCCTTTTCTCTACCTAAAAATATATAGTTCTTGTATGTCCCTATTACCTCTAATCAGAATGGATCATGAAAGTTATAGCTTCCATTCTTGATAGAGCTTGATCACTATTTACTTCGTGTACTTCGTTGTCGAGTACCACCTTAGCTTTTTTGGTACTCTATGGAATGACTGGCTATAGTTATAGTCAGGAAACGTCTTCGCCAATTCCTGATACAGCCGTCAACACTATGAACAGTTGCCTACTTCATAAGGTTATCTCGTGGAGAGCCCGTCCATTGTGGAAATGTACATGGTCTCTCCGGTACCTGCCTATATAGCTACCTAAAAGAATTCAATCGTGGACAAAAATGATTCACAAGATAGGACATAGGTTTATAAGGACACCTTCTTCTTATATAATAGACATAAAGAGCTGAAACCTGCTAACAGCTGTCTGTTAGTCCTAAGTTTAAAGAATAAGGACATGGCCTGTTAAAATGTCGTCTTGTTACATGACGATGGAAACTCTGAGTACATCAGGGCTAATACCCTATAGGAAAAACATAACAAAAACTAGCTCTGTGAGAAAAATA
>ML121659.1:40503-51805 GCA_003788615.2 Terfezia boudieri ATCC MYA-4762
GCCTGACCCCCTAGCCGCGTCTGGGGCAGCCGCGCCTGGCCCAGCCCCAGTTACGCCAGTAAACCCATATAAGAAGTATGCGGACTTTCCTTGGGGCTCGAAAGAATTCGACCCAGACACAGAGTTTAGTGGGGGTCGGAAAGTTTGGGAAACATCAACCAATCCACACACCAGCAAAATTCGGGAAAGTCAGAAAAGATTGCTAGGTCCTCTTCTAGCTTTCGAACGAGCCAAGGACTGGAAGTGCCAAAAAGTGAACAGGACTCTCAAAGCAGGCGTGGCGGAGAGTGAGCATGCGACTGTTACCGGTGCACCAATCGGGACGAAGAGGAATGAGCTCAGTGATGTGCAACGCGGCAAGTTCGAATGACTTGTCCAAAAGACTTGGGAGGTGATGTTAGTTCGGAAGAAGGCGTATATTTTACATCGCTGGTATGGGCTCTCCCAAGTGCAGCAGAGGTTTTATCTTGAGCTGGGCGAAGGTGATAATATACCTGTATACACAATTCCAGAAGGTGATTTGGAAGAAACGGCAACAAAGCCAGTAAATGAGTTTAGCGTCGTTGTTAGTGTTGAGCCAATTTCACGCCAAGCATATGTACGGTTCGAGGCCCCAGTCGATCAGCCACATGCACAGGATGATGCAATTGCAATAGCCGATCGCATCATACAGGAAATGGAAATAGCCGAAGGGGGTGCGGAAGATTGTTTAAGTGATGCACTTGAGGATATTGAACCCGTAAGATCTCTCCCTTCAGAAGTGTGACATATTATTCACTATAGCATAGGACTCCGAGGATGAAAGTGATGGTCAGGTTCTAGAGGACGACCTCTCGTCATCTGACACTGAGGCCGAGCTTACTGATTCCAACGATGATGGCAAGGTACACGTGGTGAAGGATAGCATGATCGAAACTCCTTTATGGCCAGCATCGAGGCTGCGTCAAAAAGGGTTGCCCGTCCTGGCGGCGATCGCTCCCTAGGACTCTTCCCAAGTGACCCAGATGATGATAATTATGAGGATGAAGCGGAGATTCAAGAGCAGGAGCAAATGGATGAAGGGGCAGAAGGGGATAAAGAGGATGAGGAGAGTCAAGGGTATGAAGAGGATGAGGAGAGTCAAGGTGAGGATGAGGTCGAGGAAGAAGAACTAGATGAATAACGACCACATATGAGATATCACGGAGCCTACACTTTGTCACGGACTTCACATATCTCTGTTGGTGTCCAGCGATTTATTTCTCTATTTCTCTGTCATCAGATGTATTGGAATTCTGTTTAGTATTGGTTATTTCATTATTCTATGGGTAAGGAATTTTTTTTTTTTAAGATACTTAGGCTAGTAGGGGCGTTTTAATCAATGGTTTGTACATGAGACAGATATGTAGACTCCCAACCTAGTCTACTCCCAACCTACCTGCAGCACTAAACCAACTCATAGCACGCAGCCCTGTTAAAGAGGCTATTATGATACTGGGTGGATTAGGATGAGGCGAGTAAATATGCCACGAAGATAGCAGCTTAATTGTGTACACGACTAACAGTCTGACAGCAGGGGATTTCCCAACCTGAGCTTTGTCGTAATATCCTTTGTTGGTTTCCTTTGTCTGGTTTCCTTTATCCAAAGGAACAACTGAAGTCTCACAATATAACTAGCGTTTTAACTATGCAAGGGAACATGCTAACGTCCGTGAAACTCGCATTCTTATAGTGTGATGTGACACCGCGGTCTTGGATCCCTACAACCCTCTCTATATTCTTAGGGACTTGTGAAGTAGTCGGTTGCTGTAGTGGGCCCCCGGGGTTTTTCTTCGCAACCTGCTTTGTTCTTGCCATTCTGATATGTTAGGTGGTAAAGGAGCCGATGAACCTTGTGAGCAAGAAGGGATGGTGATGAGCTTGTAGACAGAGAGGGTTGTGGGGATCCAGACCGAATATAACATCACACAATGAATCCAAGTTTCCCTGCATGTTCCCACAAGTTAGCTAGTTTAGTGTGAGACTTCACTTGTTCCTTTGGATAAAGGAAACCAGACAAAGGAAACCAACAAAGGATATTACGACAAAGCTCAGGTTGGGAAATCCCCCGCTGTCAGACTGTTAGTCGTGTACACAATTAAGCTGCTATCTTCGTGGCATATTTACTCGCCTCGTCCTAATCCACCCAGTGTCATCATAGCCCCTTTAACGGGGCTGCGCACTATGAGTTGGTTTAGTGCTGCAGGTAGGTTGGGAGTAGACTAGGTTGGGAGTCTACATATCTGTCTCATGTGCAAACCATCGATTAAAACACCCCTACTAGCCTAAGTATCTTAAAAAAAAAAATTCTTTACCCATAGAATAATGAAATAACCAATACTAAACAGAATTCCAATATATCTGATGACAGAGAAATAGAGAAATAAATCGCTGGACACCAACAGAGATATGTAAAGTCCGTGACAAAGTGTAGACTCCGTGACATCTCATATGTGGTCGTTATTTATCTAGTTCTTCTTCCTCGACCTTATCCTCACCTTGACTCTCCTCATCCTCTTTATACCCTTGACTCTCCTCATCCTCTTCATCCCCTTCTTCCCCTTCATCCATTTGCTCCTGCCCTTAAATCTCTGCTTTATCCTCATAATTATCATCATCTGGGTCACTTAGGATGAGTCCTGAGGAGCGATCGCCGCCAGAACAGGGCAACCCTTTTTGACGCAGCCTCAATGCTGGCCATAAAGGAGTTTCGATCATGCTATCCTTCACCGCGTGTACCTTGCCATCATCGTTGGAATCAGTAAGCTCGGCCTCAGTGTCAGATGACGAGAGGTCGTCCTCTAGAACCTGACCATCACTTTTATCCTTGGAGTCCCATGCTATGGTGAATAATATGTCACACTTCTGAAGAGAGAGATCTTACGGGTTCAATATCCTCAAGTGCATCACTTAAACAATCTTCCGCACCCCCTTCGGCTATTTCCATTTCCTGTATGATGCGATCGGCTATTGCAATTGCATCATCCTGTACATGTGGCTGATCGACTGGGGCCTCGAACCGTGCATATGCTTGGCGTGAAATTGGCTCAACACTAACAATGACGCTAAACTCATTTACTGGCTTTGTTGCCATTTCTTCTAAATAACCTTCTGGAATTGTGTATATAGGTATATTATCACCTTCGCCCAGCTCAAGATAAAACCTCTGCTATGCTTGGGAGAGCCCATACCAGCAATGTAAAATATACGCCTTCTTCCGAACTAACATCACCTCCCAAGTCTTTTGGACAAGTCATTCGAACTTGCCGCGTTGCACATCACTGAGCTTATTCCTCTTCGTCCCGATTGGTACACCAGTAACAGTCGCATGCTCACTCTCCGCCATACCTACTTTGAGAGCCCTATTAACTTTTTGGCGCTTCCAGTCCTTGGCTCGTTCGAAAGCTAGAAGAGGACCTAGCAATCTTTTCTGACTTTCCCGAATTTTGCTGGTGTGTGGATTAGTTGATGTTCCCCAAACTTTCCGACCCCCACTAAACTCTATGTCTGGGTCAAATTCTTTCGAGCCCCAAGGAAAGTCCGTATACTTCTCATATGGGTTTACTGGCGTAACTGGGGCTGGGCCAGGCTCGGCTGCCCCAGACGCGGCTAGGTCAGACGTGACTGGGTCAGGCACGGCTGCAGTTGTCGGGAACGTCTTTCTCCGCTTGCGTTTGTCTGGTTTTGGATTCTCGGATTTTGTGTTCCTTTTAGATGGCGCCTTCTTTTTCTGCACGGGGCCTACCATTGTGATTCCTTACTTTGGTAGTCTCAGACGATTTGTTGGCTACACGCTTTCTTGTCAGATCCGTAGACTTGGGATCTCCAGTCTGTGACACCATCCGTGACACAACCCTGGAGCACCAGTTTGGATCACGTATGATCTTGGAGCACATACCTGCTGAAATGAAGCCTTCTAGCCGATGCTGGCAATAGGCAATAGTGGGTATTATACTGGACGCAGCGTGAGACTTCTACAATTCAGCGAAATACACTATCCAAGCTCGCCAAATTGACCTGCGTGACTACTCTCATGACCCAACCCAACCTTTGAATATTCTGAGCCCAACTTATGTGGGTTAAAATGTCTGTGATGTCTCCATCAGCATCTTTCACTTGCGTCTTGTTTCCGGTTACAGAGCTTTAAGCACATACCGCTTGATTATCGTGAGCGCAACTTATATGTAGGTTGAAATGTTTGTTCTGAGAAATAGATGATATTCTTACAATTTAAGGCGAGTTAAAGTGAACAAAGACAAAGTGGACAAAGGCATTCATTCATTCTTTATATGCTAGCATTCGTATTATTAATCAACGAGTAGTGTGACTACGCACATAGTGCATTCCAAATAATATGCACGCATCATGAACCAGACGAACAATATGCACACATCATTAACCAGACAAATAATATGCACGCATCATGAACCAGATTTATTACTTCCTAAAATTCATGGTTATGGGGTCAATATAGGTAATATGGATGTTTGAACACCCAGGCCCAATAAGATACCCTGTGGAGTCCATTGAGCTGATATTTTGAGGCTCTTTATTCCCAGCTGCCCTCTGTCTTTCCTGCCGATTCCGATCACGAGCCCTTCATTGCTGGTGGAGCCGCTGTTTAGAGTTCATAGTCTTTGTCCTTTGGGGAATGATGACCTCATCTTCATCAGGCAAATGACTTACTACCCGCAATGGGGAATTGGGATTTCCTGGGAGGCAACCAGAAGTGGGGGGGTCTAAGGTCATTGAAGGGTCTTGGAAGCGAGAAGGAGGTTAAATAAATTGGAAAAGTTGATATTAGGTACATGGGATGGGCTTGTCATTTTCCTTGTTCTCCACCTACTCGCTAGGAACAAAATCGTCTTCATCGTCCTCGACTTCCGTCACTGCTTCGCTCGGGGTGGTAGGCACTTCTATTTGCCTGCGACAATGGTAGCACAGTGGATATCGGCTCCTAATATCACTATTATAAAGTTCAGATTAGCTGCAAGCTTATAACAAGGTCTGTTTGTTTTCCGTGATCCTTTTTCTGTCCACTGGAGGCTTAACCATTTTCCACCACTACAAGCCGCGGTACTTTTGGCATATGCAGTTGTCTATAGCTTCCAAAAGCTCTGTCCCCAGGAAGCAATGAAAATACGATCGAAATCTATCCAGTGTGACAGGTCAATTGGGCAAGCCCATTAAGCCCTGATCGCATGTACTAAGATTTCATGGATAACTGCCAAATAATGATATTGGGTAAGAAACTAAATATGAAAAGTTCATACCTTGAGGCCATGCTTTACTCTCCCATTTCTCTCATCAAATTGGTATGCATGTGTGTATAGTATGTATAGTTTTGTTCTGTGTAGTGTATATAGTGTTGTTCCGTATGCGAGATAGTGAGGATGAGGAGTGATTGCTGTTTTTATTGAAGGAGCAGGTTGGATATGCGGACTTTATCTAGATTACTCTGGCTACCATCTGGCTATGGCCTCCACCCTCTAGCCCCTCGATGTCTCTGTTGCTAAGGTAAACTGGCCTCGGGGACTTCTTGTGCAGAGATAAGCCTATGCAACTTACAGCAAAGAAAAAAGCGAATCCTGAGGGGTAACTTGTCTCAATGAGGCTGGTCATTACATATAGTGGTAACTTTAACTACAAGATTGGGAATTTAATGCCACTGGAATTACCTGGTTATCTTATCGCGGATTTTTGATATGGTACGGATTGTCACCGATTGTCACGGATTGTCACGGATAGGTTAACCATCTTGTCACGGACTGATATTCTTATCTCAAAACTGTAACGTACATACTTGTTGACTCATAGATTGATTGTCTTATCAAGGACTAGTTTAATTATAATGGTAGTCATTCCAACCAGACTATTATGTTGGACTAGGTGACTTCTCACGGACTAGTTAGTACTGTACTTGGTGCCAACCAACTTGCAGTTATCTCAAGCGAGCGTAGGTACTTCGATTGGGCTATCATTACTGAATATGTTCACATACCGTACTAAATTTTCATGTGAGCTGTAGTGTTGAGGGTCTGATCGAGACTATCTGAGCTGCATACCTATAGTTTCTGTGTTAAGCTTAACTAAGGAAGTTCACAAGAAAGGTACGATCTGGGTGTTAGATTTATCAAGGAACAGCAGCACCAGCTACTATATCTTAGCATAACTGGAAATGTAGCCCACATTGAAATTAGGCTACTGCAAAACTAGAGCCCCTACAGATCTACTTGGATAAAGTAACGGAATGTATGGGGTTGCAATGCCAACCAGACTAGGGGTTGCGAGGTGGATGGGGATATAGTGCCAACTAGAGTAGGGGATATGAGGCGCTTTGACCTAACTAACTGCGCTAACGTAGGCGCAGTTCGTAAGTCAAAACACCTATCCACTACGTTAGGTATGTGAACCGGATTTTATCTAGATGATTGCTAGAATAGGAAATAGTTATCGAATATGAGCAATTTTTCTAAAAATAAAAAAAAAAAGTAAAAATAATAAAAAATAATAAGATTATATATATAGCATGTAGGTATTGCCATTTCATATTAGATATGGCAGAAAACTATGAGAATTCTGATGATGAAGAGTCATTTGAACGGTTCTGAGAGTTGTGGGAAAAGGGGGATGGACTACAATATTTTCTGAGCCTGCGTAGTAGTGAATTGGTAAGAGTTGAGGCTACGCTGTTGGTTATGGAATGATTCGATGTGAGTAAGATTGAGTCTCGAGTAGTAGCCCAGGTGCTCCTGAAGATGATCTGGATAAGTTGCTATCACTTACGCCCTGGGGCCGCGTCTACTTGGGACCCATTTTACCTAGACGACTATACTCTTTACGATTTATTGTGGGTTGCTCTTTTCAGCTTTTACCTGACTCGCTGGTGACCAATTACCAATGGTATGTGTGCGTTATCCTGGGGTTTATGCGAAAATTGTCAATTCCTATCTGTAAGTTAATACAGGGCCGAAGAATATCTGGGCATTAACTTACCTTATTGTAGGTGCTTTCCGAGACCCATCGAATACCAGACACCTTGGTGTTTCGACGCCGTGTATTTGTACCCCAACCATGGCACCCATCGCCAAGGATAATAGTACAATGCTGTGGGGAGCGCATCTCGTTTCTACCTTCCTGGAGGCATGTTCTTGATCTTGCATCTACTCACAATGTCAGGCTAATCCCATATAGACCTCCAGAGATAATCAACTTCTACGTAATGCCCGACTAGACTTGGAGATGCACCTTACTACAATGGAACACTCCCACACCTAGCGAGAGTGATATGGATATGGAAGTGGATATGATTGCTGGGAATGAAGAATGTGTGTTGGATTCGGAGTACAGTGGTTCCTCAGGTGCATCCTGCACAACCAATAGTGAAAGCTTTAGCTCTCAAAGTGAGCTCTGGGGGTCGTCTTCTAGTTTGGGAAGCTTGGAAGCCTCAGAAGTGTCAGAAAATGACCATTGGAGTACGCATTGGCCTGCGTGGAGGATTGCGGCTTTGGATTGGGATTGGGTTTGGAGTGCAGTAGATACGCAAGCGTCAGCCCATGCCTGAAATTTATTTCCTACCGTATCCTTAATTGTATATAACATTGGGTTTTTGAATCACTGCAAGTACCTATAGCTTTGGACATGCACGTCTCGAAGCCTCCCACTTTTCCATGACAGAGGTGGTTTTCTGTGACAGTAGCGGATTTCCATAAAAGAAGTGTTTTCTATGATACCATCCTCTATTCTAGAGATTTATTAAATATGCTTGCTTCCCTGCTGTATTGCTTGACCAATCGACCAAGTACAACAGCCTAATAGTATCAAGCTTTACCAATATGTCTCTCTCTCCCAACGTCCTGGCTCCTAGTTCATCTGCGACAGGTTCGTCCCTCACTAGGATTCTAGGGGGTACTGCTTTCAAGTGGGAGGCCGAGAAGTCTGCCTGCTTCACGGAATGGTAGGAGACTACCGACTGGGCTGGCAAACTCCGGGATAATCTTGCCAAGGACATACTAGAGCGAAACAATATGTGTCCACCCTGATGGGATTCAAAACTGCGAACGGCAATGTCCTGGGCTCAATTCAGTCAAGGCACAAAAGTCAGCAGTGGAGAACCTTTCATATATTGCTTAGGTTGCAATGGTGCGTTACAGCACCCGAGTGCATTCAACTTGGGTACGACACACATTAAGTCACACCTGAGCTCTGGCAAATGCTGCGCCACGACTGGGCGAAAGAAGGAAGACATTGCCAACATGTTTGTGAGGGTAGTTATATAATCTATGCCAATAAAATAACACAGACTGATAATATATTTTACATAAGCTGGAACTACCATTGCAACTAGTGCTATGCAGGTTCCTCAATTTAGTGACGAAGTATTTCAATGTGAACTGATGAAGACGGTTATTGCCTCAAATTTACCTTTCCGAACAATTGAGCATCTACAGTTTTACCGCCTCCTGAATCTGCTCAGGCCTCGAATTAGTATTCCCAGTCCTACCACACTTCGGCGCAGCATACATGTCTATGCAGCGGAAATTCAGGCAAAGCTGAAGAAAAGCCTCCCAGACGATACATTGCTTCACCTCGCCACCGACTGTTGGACCTCTCCCAATAAATTAGCATTTATGGGTACAACTCTTCACTATATAGACAAAGAATAGCAATTGCGTCAACATACAATTGGATTCCAATTCCTTGGAGGGGAATTGCATAATGCAGTACAACTGGTTAATAAGCTTAGCCAAATAATCCGGGACTTGGGTATCACTAGCAGGGTCTTGGCAATTGTGTCAGACAATGCTAGTGTCAATACGGTACTGGCTAAGCATTTACAGGCCAATGTCTTCTGCCCTAAGTGGGATGCAGAGCAATATAGACTATCCTGTCTCGCACATGTTATTGCTTTGGTGAGCAACCAGTTCATGAAAGAACTGAAGTCTGGCCCAGATAATGATGACATTATCTTATCCACTCCTCAAGTCGAGACTTCAATCAAAGCACTGCAAAAGTATGTGCCAGGTACATTCGCACAATCAGTATGCAAGATTAGTTATCTCTGCTCTGCAATACCCTGTGATATTGTGTGCGTTCACATTCATAGACGTGCCACCCAGATTGTCACAGAATTCCACAATGTCACGGAATTCCACAATGTCATAGAATCCCTTGCATCCGGCCCATCTGCTAACAGTTTTCCAGGTTCGGGAGCTCTGTAAAGCTATAGTGGCCAGTCCTCAACAGTTGGCACAATTCAAAGAACTCCAACATGACACTCACACGCCTATGGGCCTCATACAGGATGTCAGAACTCGCTGGAACTCCACCTTTGATATGCTTACTCGGGCATTGCGGCTACAGTCATACATAGAATAATGGATTAGTCTGGCTACAACTGAAGGAAAGTATAGCCAGTTGTAGCTGAGTCAAGAGGAATGGGCTCAAGTTCAGGAGGCTACATTGTTTCTAAAACCGCTCTCTGATTATACACATGCTGTTTCTATAGGCCAGCATGCGACTATCCACAACGCGTTATTCATCTACAACAATATTTTCGACCATATCGAAAAACAATGGAAACGAGTACGCAAACTTCCAGCTAGCACAACGTGGGCCCCGGGATTTCTGAGTGCGATGAAAGAGTGTCACTTCATCTTGCAGAAGTATTATTCGAGAACGGAAAAACAATCCCTCATCTACAACCTAGTGACTATCTTGGATCCATCTAAGAAGTTGTCCCTATACGGAGATTGGGGAAATATCTCGGTACAGGATCCTGCCATGAACCAGGAGGCTATGGACTGCATACCATATGTAGAATATTACCAGTAAGTATCCATTCTAGAAATGTTATAGTGTATATTCCATGACAATATATGCATCCGTGACATTATGAAAGAAAAAATGAGAATCTGACATTATTGGGAGCTTAGAGTACAGTTTGAGGAGTATTTTGATATCAATTACGCCAGGTACGCACCGGAGCCCCAGGCTCAGAAGAGTCGCCTCGATGATAAAGAGCAATCCTACATCCTGCGTCGACAACAAGAGCAGACAATGACCAAATCAGAGAATATTCTGGAGATCAAGATATACTTAACAAGCAGTCTAGCCATACTGGATGGGCAGTGCCCCCTATCCTAGTGGAAGGTTCATGCAATTGAATACCCGACGCTGGCACAAATGGCAAGGGACATCTTGAGTATTCCACTGACATCTGTAGCTGTCGAGCGTGTATTCAGTGGTGCTCGAGATATATTGCCTTACCGCCGGAACCGAATAAGTTACCAGATGATCACAGCACTGATATTGACGAAATCCTGGGACTCAATGCACGCAAAATATACGGAACCAGACCCTGAAGACTGTAATAAGGAAGCTTATTGTCTCGTATTTCATATCATGTATTTTCTATATTTATTGCATTATTATGTAACTAGCGTTCACGGTCGAAGGGCTAGCCTTCGTCCACCCTCAGCAACTCAAAAAGATACTACATGGTGCAAATAGCTATATCAACACCCTGATCAACGGTCCTCACGTTCACCTAAACAGCTCATATGACCCTTTTCACATACCTTGCTCCCACCTTAACAAATTACACCTTATGGTGACGGGCAATCTCGAGACGAATCGAACGCAGATTCAGAAAGACAACTATATGACGTCAACTCTCAGACTACAGAGCAACTTCCTTATACAACAAGATCGATCAACTTAAGCTATAGCAACTATATTTCAGCCTAACTAAATGTGAACGCACTCACGTTATATTTCATAGGATTCCAACTAGTCCGGAACCTACATCTCCCAAATAAATTATTTCTAATTGAAACCTACAATTTTTTTTACATTACTTACTATGATCTGTCATCAGTAAGCCATGGCAAATATGTTAGATATAGGCGAACCCCTGCCTACAAACACATACGGCCAAGACGACTCCCTAACGGAGTCTTCCCATCCAACTAATGATTCTCCCCACAAGGCATTCCTTGTTATTATATTGTCCACATTAGAAGCAAACATTAATACGATAGATAGACTAGCGACGACAAGCCCAACAGACTTCTGACTACCTAAGGTCTCCCCTAGGTCGCCGGAAATATATCGACAAGTCTCTGGGATTACTGATTCCTTTATGTATTACTACCAACCGTGTGGAGGTCTCCTCCCACACGGTATGTTCTCCCACACCTCGGGTTCTCCCACAGGTGCTTTGCCGTTCAAGGTACCTTAAATGGCACCGTTTAAGGCACCGTCAACTTGATGGCTTAGGCCG
>ML121659.1:58333-70000 GCA_003788615.2 Terfezia boudieri ATCC MYA-4762
ACTATACTTTATGTTCTGTTATTCGAAGGAATAATGTGAAGGGGTGAATCTTCCTAAATGATATAAATATCAAATAAGAAGACGGTAAGAGCGAAGGTAAGAAGGGTCTTAAAATACGTAAAACTCATACAACCGCAACCACACATAAAGCCATCCCAAGCAGACTAAATCCTGAGCTAGAGCAAGAACAACATACTCTCGAGCTCAAAGTAGAGATCATGCTCCAGGAACAGAAGGAGAACGACAAGCTGCAGAGAATTTACATAAGAGATTCGAAGGCCAACAGGTTTTCAGAACCTCTTAGAGGACTCACTATAGGAACCGCGAATGGGTTCTTAGTACGAATCCTCTCATCGGCTCGGTAGATTGGAATATAACTGCAAGTGGTCACGCACCACGGCAAGACTTAAGATTATGAAAGAGATGAAGTATTGCTAGTAGAAAATGTCCAGGTCCAAGAGACCTAACAGACAAACCTTTAAATCTACCTAGTAACAAAGCTATTTCAAAGTCGAACGACTATACCTTTCATAATATATACTCTAATTCCAAACCAACTGAACTATCTAGCTCCGATATCAACAAAGCAAAGGTTAATCAACTATATTATCCTTTCCCTGGATCGGTAGCACCGAACTCAAACAACCTCTGTAAGCTATCCAACTATAAAAGACTCCTATTGTACTGAACAACTGGTTGCAATTTAAATCAGCAGTACCCATGAGCAAATAACCGAACTCTACGAACTCAGAAGAACCGCAGTATCTCTAAAACTCTACATAATGATACTGCAAGCCAACGACTAAATATCCGCAACTATCCTATACCATTATAGCTATGAGGCACCATACGTAATTTAGGATTATTACATTCCTTTCCTGATAAAAAGGACCGCCGTAATATGGATCTCAACTCAAAGTTGACATAGAGACCATTAAAGACATCGGTCAGTTTAGGAAGCTAGAATGTACGAGAACGATGAACGTTCTAAAGGAACAATTGTTAAAGTCTAACAGGCAGATGTGCCTCCCACCATGCGTCATCTGCCAAGGTTAAACTAAGGAAATAAGGAACGGGTTAGGAATTTCACTCAACTGTATTTTTCTCACAGTGCTAGTTTTTGTTATGTTTTTCTTATAGGGTATTAGCCCTGTTGTATTCAGAGTTTCCATCGTCATGTAACAAGACGACATTTTAACAGACTTTGTCCTTATTCTTTAAACTTAGGACTAATAGATAGTTGTTAGCAGGTTTCAGCTCTTTATGTTTGTTATATTAGAAGAAATTATCCTTATAAGCCTATCTCCGATTTTGTGTATTTTCTATATTTATTGCATTATTATGTAACTAGCGTTCACGGTCGAAGGGCTAGCCTTCGTCCACCCTCAGCAACTACCGGATTCAGTAGTTCAACGGCCACGGAATTTGCCACGGTAAATTCCATGGAACTTGCCGTTTCGTGGACCCCCTCTTGGGCTCCACACCCTCTTGTATGGCACACCCTCCTCTGGAGGTGTGCCAACCATCATTATGTATTTCCTTAGTCATTAGGGTCTCTGAACAGCTATATAAAGGCCGCTGGATCCCCTCTGGAATCCATCAGTCTTCAGACAACCCGAACAGCAGCGATCAGATAGATAGCATAATTACAAACGAAGATTACACCTGTTATATCATTGTTCCTTACGGAACACCCCTCTTAGTAATCAACCTACCCTTCTGAGGCAATCCCTCAGCAGAACCGGCATACACAAACATCCGTCTCCAAGCGGATATAGATTGTATAAACGGTACCGAATGACTACTGTCTAGTATCATTCATTACAATTAGGTAGGTCAGCATCCCTAGATGTAGTATATGCAAGGTGTAAGGAATACATGTTTTGTCTTATTTTTATCTCCTGTTTCCGCCCAGAAATGTTTTTTCTCATATTTGTGTTTACTCTTGTTTAGGAAATTCCCTTGTAAGGATTAGTATATAGATTACTCATGTGTTAGTTATGTTTTCTTTAGCACGGTTTATCTTTCCTTTCCTTAGCTATTATGTACTTCCAGTACGTCATAGGAATAGTCAGGCACTAACTATTCCTCCTCCTGTTCCAGCTACCTATTCCAGTCGGTAAGCTGATGTCATGTTTATTATTTTGTTTCTTTCTACAGCCTCGTTTCTATTACATTCTCTGGCGTCATCTATGATACAAAACGTATCAATAATGAGCCTTCTTGTATCCATAACGATCTGGTATCGTTATGACTCTTGATGATTGTTTCTTGGATGAGTCTCTCTAAGACTCATTGCCTTAGGATTCAGTTTCTATAAAAGATCTGATTTCCGTGGCCTCTAGTTAGGACAGATCTCTTTCAGTACCTTCTAGTCTAGCAACATCAGAATATACAAGCTACACTGGTAATATTCTTGTCTTGCCTCTTTGCCCATGACCAGATACCTCCCTCCTCCCTCTACAACTATACCTGCGGTTTGCTGTCTTCTAAAACTCCTGTATAGGACTTAGAGAGAGCATCAACTGCCTCTACCACGTTAGTAGAGCCGTGCTCCCCCGGGAACACCTCTACTAACTTGGCCCACACTTACACAAGGTATCCCTGCGAAAAAGAGTATGAGGTTCGCAGTTCGGGATATGCCACAGGATATTGTTGATCTGCTTTACACCATTGGTATCCAGCACATGGAGGTTGGATTTCTGGTATGCTATAGCATACTGGGAGTGTTGCCAGGTATCATATGTTATGTCCGGAAGGTCCCCAAATTCATTGGGAAGGGTAATGCAGACCAGGCATCGATTTGAAAGAATGCCATGGATCATGACATTCTCTATATGGTGTGCCAACCAGGCAGAGAGCCTAGGTATGCATTTGCATACCTGTTCATCACAACAGACCATCTCAATCCCTTTCTGACATCTGGTGTCAGATATGGAGCTGAGAATGTAACTGAGGATTTTGTAGGTAACCTGGAGGGCATCTAATTCTTGGGCTTCCGTAAGATTCCCCTGAATTTTGTCAAGACGTTTGGGTAGGATAGGTAACAGAGCAATAGGAATCCACGTATTCATTGATGGTTTGTTACGTATGATAGACTTGATATTGCCGATGCACATGTACAGTGGCCATAGCTTCTTGTCCCCGGAGAAGTTGGTCAGATGTATTTGATCTGACATGAAGAGGACAGGGAAGAGTGTGGAGCCGATGGGAATAAGTCTCTGTAAGACGTAAGCAAGAAGCCATAGTAGGGTTAAGTAGGGTGTATACCTGTTTATCCCACTACCATGATCCTGTATTCATCTCGAAATATATTCTCTTATTATCCGAATTAAACAACTTGACCGATTCCCAAAGCAAGTGTGTCACATATGCTCTTTGCCTTAATAGATATTTGATACAATCTATTATATTGCAGCAATAGAAATCCGACTTGGGACGTAACACATATTGAACTAATCCTATTTCCTATACAGGATCGTCAACCATTTTGTCGGTTTGCTTCCACAAGGTGTGCCCCGATTTGAAAGAGACGCTTAACGTCGGACCGTCAACGGGTGAACTCAGCCAAATGTTATCCCGAAAGAAATCGTCAATCCTCGTTTTAGGGGCCTTGCTGTGGATTAAGAATCGGGCTAGCTTATAATCTCGTGCATTATGGAATGGATGTAGATGATTGTATTCGGCGGAGCGATGATTGCAAAAAGGATAGTCTTGCAGTGGTTTGCCAGCTTGATATATAGCTGGCAACTGCCTAATCTCGTTAGCTTTATATGTATAGGCGTCGGGTAGGGAATTCGATGATTCCCCGAGTGGTTCTATGTCAGAGTCATTTTCCGGATCATTAATATCATCATGTTGCACGGGGAGGAAGGTTCCGTAGACTTGTTGTATTCGGTGGAGGTCATCCTGATCAATATCTTCTTGACCTAAGTCATCCTGATTATGATCTGAAATACTTCTACTAGAACCTTCACTTGTGAGAGTCAGCATGATCATTATCTAAAATGCCTGGGTAAGAAGCTTTACCTTGGTTGGTCAACACAGGGCCGGATTGTTCGAAGAAGTCCTCTGGATGCTGGGCAACGTCGGTTTGCTAACATAGAACAGGGGTGAATGTTTGATGTTTATCCGGGTGTTTGTTCTGGATGTGATTAGCATATGTGCCCCAAGAAGCATACATACTATTACACTAGGGACAACGGGTTTTATTAGTATTCATTTTCACAGTTGGGTATTTCGAGATTTGGTATTTTTGAAGTAGCGTATGTAGGTGGTAAAAGAAGTTTGTAGATCAAAGGTTGTCAGGAGTATGATGAGTGCTGTCGGGTGTGGACGCCATATGTCTAATAATAATTAAGGTTATGAGTTGCTTAGCAAGATATAAATTGAAAAAAAAGTAAAAAAGTAGAATAGGAATCGAACATGTGCCTTGTGAATTAGCTAGAGCAAACTCAAATCAAAAGCTAAACTACTACACTATAACTCTGGTTATTTAAAATATATGAGAATAGGGCTATATAACATATAGCGTGCGCAGTGGGCTGATTTTTACCCGTGCCGCGTCGCCAAGACCCGCGCCGATGGCCAATTATTTCCCCTTGCCCCACGCCGCCGAGTCGGCTATTCTCTTACCTGGATTACTCGGGCCGAGCCGAGGAGGCTGACGGCTACTCGCCAAGTAGGCCGACGGCTACTCGCCAAGGCTTCTTGCCTTGAGGTAATTGCTGGATGCCTACTAACGTATACTCGCGTATCTCCCAAAGATACGCACCAGGCACAAGATGGGCCACAGCCTCGCCCTGACTTAGGCATACCTTGATGCGTTGGGCCAGTTGAACCCTACCCATTCTAGGGACCTAGAAGCTCTAACCCGTCTTTGTCATTTAGTCCTCAAGAGATGCGTGTTTGCCTTCCTACAACTGAGGGCGTTCGAGACTACAACTGCAGCACGCTACGTTGAATGAAGTGAACTATTGATTCAGGATGCATGCGCAAATAAGTATAATAAATGTCTATAGTATTTCTAAATGTTTATGTACATAATAGCAAATACAATTGGAGACAGTAATATCATAAACCGGACTGGTCTCCACCTCTCTATGACCCTAGCGAACTCCTGGCCATAGTGCCTGGCCCCTACGTAGGTCTGTGAACAATAGTAGTATGACAATACTATACCATAGACTAGCCTGGCGCGCAGATATGACAATGTCGATGACGGAATCACGGCAGGCTGGGCAGGGGAGGCATGGGAGGCTAGGCGGCGGAGGCATGGCATGCTTGACAGCGGAAGCAAGCCAGCCAAGACAGTGGAGGTAAGGCACTGTCAACAGCAGAGGCATGGGAGGCTGGGCTGCGGAGGTACGGCAGGCTAGGTGGCGGAGGCATGCCATGCTGGACGGTGGAGGCATGGCATGCTTGACGGCGGAAGCAAGCCAGCCGAGACAGTGGAGGCAAGGCACTGTCGACAGCAGGGGCATGGGAGGCTGGGTAGCGGAGGTACGGCAGGCTGGACGGCGGAGGCATGGCAAGCTGGACGGTGGAGGCAAGCCAGTATAGACAGCGGAGGTATAGCGGCACTGTCTCGACGGCACTGTCTAGACGGTGGAGGCATGGCACTATCTCGACGGTGGAGACGTGGCACTGTCTCGACGGCGGAGGCATGACACTCTCGACACCGCAGGCATGGCACTGTCTCGACACCGGAGGCATGGCACTCTCTCAACGCCGCAGGCATGGCACTGTCTCGATGGTGGAGGCATGGCACTGTCGATGGTCTTAATGAATTAGCTGCAATCCGTGAATAACGGCATGTCAATATCTCACCTTTAGCAACTGAACTTGCTCATATCATGGTGAGATTGGTCTTCTATGCGTCCATATATTGGAGGCCTGGTGCGGTTAGTATTAAAGGTATGCGTGTACATATCGTAGGCCTGGCGCGGTCAATATTGGAGGTATGGCAGTGTCACGGCTAAGAACCCTGTGAGATAGATTAGCTATATGTACACATATCTTAGGTCTGGCAATGCTCTCACCTTTATCAACTGAAGTTGTTCATATTAACTGATCAGTGGTGAGATTGGTCTGCTATGGGTGCACATATTGGAGGCCTGGTGCAGTCAGTATTAGAGGTATGTGTGCACATCCCACAGGGCTGGCGCGGTCAACATTGGAGGTATGGCAGTGTCGTGGGTGCAGTCAATATTGGAGGTACGCGTGGTCAACATTGGATGTATGGCAGTATCGCGGCTAAGAACCCTGTGAGATAGGTTAGCTATGTGTACACAAACATCTTAGGTCTGGCAATCCTCTCACCTCTATCAACTGAAGTTACTCATATCAACTGTTCGGTGGTGAGATTGGTTTGCTATGCGTGCACATATTGGAGGCCTGGTGCGGTCAATATTGGAGGTATGCATGCACATCTCGCAGGCCTGGCGTGGTCAACATTGCAGGTATGGCAGTGTCGCGAGTGCGGTCAATATTGGAGGTATGCGTGGTCAACATTGGATATATGGCAGTGTCGCTGCTAAGAACCCTGTGAGATAGCTTAGCTATTTGTACACAAAAATCTTAGGTCTGGCAATTCTCTCACCTCTATCAACTGTTCGGTAGTGAGATTGGTCTGCTATGCGTGCACATATCGAAGGCCAGGCGCGGTCAATATTGGAGGTATGGCAGTGTCGTGGTAAAGAATCCTGTGATTGTACACATATAGCAGGCCTGGCAATACTCTCACCTAGATCGCACACAGTTCATGACTTGTGTCGCGGATGAAAATCTAGATGCTGGGAAGGGAGCGCGCACTGGAAATAGTCTCATGACTGGAAAGGTGTGCCTCGTGTACCAGCGGTAGCTGCTATAAGTTGGTGTGGCTGGCTTGGTGGTAGGCTTGCATACTGGAGGCGCTAGTTCATGTAACTGGGTATGATCAACCCCGCTTGTCAACCGGCTCGGCTATGCTAACTAGACTACGGGTATGCCAGCTTAGACCGGCAATAAACCTGCTAGTGTGCTTGCGCACCTACCGTTGCGCTAGGCCTGTGCAGGCAACAGTCCAATTCGGCTGAACAGCTTTGTGGGTCGAAAGGTTGTTCAGGTCGTCCAGTCTCAACCATGATGTCTTTACTCCATGTATTGGCCGCCCTGAGATATATATGAAATTCATACCTTCAAGGCTTATATATATTCAAGCAGTTCATGCATTTGCGGCTTATATATATTCAAGGAATGCATGCATTCGCGGCTTATATATATTCAAGGTCGCGGCTTATATATATTCAAGGAATTCATGCATTCGCGACTTATATATATTCAAGGTCGCGGCTTATATATATTCAAGGAATTCATGCATTCGCGGCTTATATATATTCAAGGAATTCATGTATTCGTGGCTTATATATATTCAAGGAATTCATGCATTCGCGGCTTATATATATTCAATCAGGCATTGGCATATATTCGGAGTTGATTCTATATTCAAGGAATTCATGCATTCGCGGCTTTATATATTATCTCAGGAATTCATGCATTCGCGGCTTATATATATCTTAGGAATTCATGCATTCGCGGCTTATATATATTCAAGGAGTTCATGCATTCACGGCTTATATATATTCAAGGAATTCATATATTCGTGGCTTATATATACATATATATCTCAGGGCGGCCAATACATCGAGTAAAGACATCATAGTCGAGACTGGACGACCTGAACAACCTCTCGACCTGCAAAGATGTTCAGCCGAATTGGACTGTTGCCTGCACAGGCCTAGCACAACGGTAGGTGTGCAAGCACACTAGCAGGTTTATTGCCGATCTAAGCTAGCATACCTATAGTCTGGGTAGCATAGCCGAGCCGGTTGACAAGCGGGGTTGATCATACCCAGTTATATGGACTAGCGCCTCCAGCATGCAAGCCTACCACCAAGCCAGCCACACCAACTTACGGCAGCTACCGCTAGCACACGAAGTACACCTTTCTAGTCATGAGACTATTTCCAGTGCGCTCTCCCTCCCCAGCATCTAGATTTTCATCCACGACACAAGTCATGAACTGTGTGTGATCTAGTAGGTGAGAGCATTGCCAGGCCTGCTATATGTGTACAAACACAGGATTCTTTACCGCGACACTGCCATACCTCCAATATTGACCGCGCCTGGCCTTCGATATGTGCACGCATAGCAGACCAATCTCACCGCTGAACAGTTGATAGAGGTGAGAGGATTGCCAGACCTAAGATGTTTGTGTACACATAGCTAAGCTATCTCATAGGGTTCTTAGCAGCGACACTGCCATACATCCAATGTTGACCACGCGTACCTCCAATATTGACCGCACCTGTGACACTGCCATACCTGCAATGTTGACCACGCCAGGCCTGCGAGATGTGCACGCATACCTCCAATATTGACCGTACCAGGCCTCTAATATGTGCACGCATAGCAGACCAATCTCACCGCCGAACAGTTGATATGAGTAACTTCAGTTGATAGAGGTGAGAGGATTGCCAGACCTAAGATGTTTGTGTACATATAGCTAACCTATCTCATAGGGTTCTTAGCCGCGACACTGCCATACATCCAATGTTGACCACGCGTACCTCCAATATTGACTGCACCCGTGACACTGCCATACCTTCAATGTTGACCGCGCCAGGCCTGCGAGATGTGCACACATACCTCTAATACTGACTGCACCAGGCCTCCAATATGTGCACGCATAGCAGACCAATCTCACCACCGATTAGTTAATATGAACAACTTCAGTTGATAAAGGTGAGAGCATTGCCAGACCTAAGATATGTGTACATATAGCTAACCTATCTCACAGGGTTCTTAGCCGCGACACTGCCATACCTCCAATATTGACCGCGCCAGGCCTACGATATGTGCACGCATACCTTTAATACTGACCGCACCAGGCCTCCAATATATGCACGCATAGAAGACCAATCTCACCATGATATGAGCAAGTTCAGTTGCTAAAGGTGAGATATTGACATGCCGTTATTCACGGATTGCAGCTAATTCATTAAGACCGTCGACAGTGCCATGCCTCCACCATCGAGACAGTGCCATGCCTGCGGCGTTGAGAGAGTGCCATGCCTCCGGTGTTGAGACAGTGCCATGCCTGCGGTGTCGAGAGTGTCATGCCTCCGCCGTCGAGACAGTGCCAAGTCTCCGCCGTCGAGACAGTGCCATGCCTCCGCCGTCTAGACAGTGCCGTCGAGACAGTGCCATGCCTCCGCCGTCTAGACAGTGCCGTCGAGACAGTGCCGCTATACCTCTGCTGTCTATGCTGCCTTGCCTCCACCGTGCAGCCTGCCATGCCTCCGCCATCCAGCCTGCCGTACCTCCGCTGCCCAGCCTCCCATGCCTCCACCGTCAATAGTGCCTTGCCTCCACTGTCAACAGTGCCTTGCCTCTACTGTCTTGGCTGGCTTGCTTCCGCTGTCAAGCATGCCATGCCTCCGCCATCCAGCATGGCATGCCTCCGCCGCCTAGCCTGCCGTACCTCCGCTGCCCAGCCTCCCATGCCTGGGCTGTTGACAGTGCCTTGCCTCCACTGTCTTGGCTGACTTGCTTCCGCCGTCAAGCATACCATGCCTCCGCTCTCCAGCATGGCATGCCTCCGCCGCCCAGCATGGCATGCCTCCGCCGCCCAGCATGGCATGCCTCCGCCGCCCAGCATGGCATGCCTCCGCTGCCCTGCCTGCCGTGAATCCGTCAACATTGTCATATCTGCGCGCCAGGCTAGTTTAAGGTGTAGTATTGTCATACTACTATCGTTCACAGACCTACGTAGGGGCCAGGCACTATGGTCAGGAGTTTGCCAGGGACATAGGGAGGTGGGGACCGGTCCAGTTTATGATATTACTGTCTCCAATAGCATTTGCTTTTATGTACATGAACATTTAGAAATACTATAGACATTTGTTATACTTATTTGCGCATGCATCCTGAATCATTGGTTCACTTCATTCAATGTAGCGTGCCGCAGTTGTAGTCTTGAACGCCCTCAGTTGTAGGAAGGCAAACACACATCTCTTGAGGATTGAATAAGAAAGACGGGGGTTAGAGCTTCTAGGTCCCCAGAATGTGCGGGGTTCAAGTGGCCCAACGCATCAAGGTATGCCTAAGTCAGGGCGAGGCTGTGGCCCATCTTGCACCTGCTGCGTATCCTTGGGAGACACAAGAGTATAGGTTAGTAGGCTTCCAGCGATTTCCTCCAGCAAGGCAAAAGGCTTGGTGACGCGCCGGTCGATCACCGAGTAGCCGGCGAGTCGGCGCGAGTCGAGTCGGCTTGTACACGATAGGTGCTGGCCCGAGTCGGCCTCCGAGTAGGTAAAAAGATAGCAGAACTCGTGCCGACTCGAGCCGAAGCGCACACTAATAACATATAGGGAGTAATCTGTGAATTATTAATTGTCGTGGTATCTGCACAGTGCCTTGTATCATGCATTTTGCCATGCTGTGTATACTACACTAGTGTATTTGGGGATCAAGCTCATCATAGGTTGGCCTGATGCCGTCGGCTTGGGACATTAGCCGGTACATTCTAAATTTTCTGAAGTTTAACCTCAAACGGTCATATTTTCAAATCTTAATGGAAGGCCATTCTTTCGGAAGGCCAAAGAAAGGCCTTCCATTAACATATAAAGGACCCAGCATACTACGTCTTGTAGTAGTAGTTAGAACATCATTCATATTCTAGGTACAGCTTCGCTTTACTGACAGAGAACGGAAAGACGAAGATATTATTTATTAGAGAAAATTTCCCGATACCACAATCCTCTATTTACCGGAACACTAACTGGACAAGCTTATCTCTTACCCGACCTACTGAGCCTAATGTAGACTAAACCAGATTCACGTTAAGCAGCTAACATGGTCACACCGAAGAACCTAATCCAGAACTCTAAGGCAGATTTAGGCTGGGATACTAGAGACGCTGACTACAACTCATGGTGCAATGCTGTCAAGGAGTATTGTGCTCAATATTCTATTCGCACTTGGGGAGCAGCTAGTCAAGCAGAGAAAGATACACTAGTGATTGCTACCTGCAGGTTGACTGGATTTAGACTGACTATTAGAGATCGACTGGCATCGAGCTCTGATTTCCACAAAAAGGCGTTGGAGGCACTGCTTGTAAGGAATACATATTTTGTCTTGTTTTTATCTCCTGTTTCTGCCCAGAAATGTTTTCTTATCTTTATGTTTATTCCGGGTTAGGTAATTCCCTTGGTTGGATTAGTATATGAATTACTCATGTGTTGGTTATATTTTCTTCAGCACGGTTTATCTTTCCTTGCGCAGCTATTACATGCTTCTAGTACGTTATAGGAATAGTCAGGCACTAACTATTCCTCCTCTTGTTCCAGCTACCTGCTCTAGTCGGTAAGCTGATGTCATGTTTATCATTTTGTTTCTTTCTACAGCCTTGTTTCTGTTATATTCTCTGGCGTCATCTATGATACTAAACGTATCAATAATGAGCTTTCTTGTATCCATAATGATTTGGTATTGTTATGACTTTTGATGATTGTTTCTCGGATAAGTCTCTCTAAGACTCATTGCCTTAGGATTCAGTTTCTATAAAAGACCTGATTTCCGTGGCCTCTAGTTAGGACAGATCTCTTTCAGTACCTTCTAGTCTAG
>ML121660.1:0-14399 GCA_003788615.2 Terfezia boudieri ATCC MYA-4762
CTCCTGAAATCAAAGAAGGCTGGTACGACTATAACGTCTGGCCGCACTTCATTGACTACCTCTTCTCGCGGTCCTCCACCCTCTCCCTTCTGCGGAAAGAGCTGGCGATTATTCCGGGCCAATCTGAACGCGACCGTTACGATGGGGTATTTAGATGCATCAAGAGAGGGTTTAGGTTTGATTTGGGCGTGATTGAGGTTAGTCGGTTGAGTGACCGGCCAAATTCGGATATGAAGACGAAAATTGATCGCAGGAAGATATTGAGGGCAATGCAGAGTTTATTGGGGTGGGCAAGGAAGAGGGTTGAGGAAGAAGGATTGCAGGTGGTGGGAGTTTTGTGCTCTGGTGCTTTACCATTCTAAGTTGATGAAATCTGATAGAGGCCATGGGGACTGATGGTGGTGTATATAGGTTGGGGGATTACGCTGTTCCGTATGTCGTACGATGTCGAGTTGAAGTACATCGTTGATCAGCAGCATTTTGCGATTGAATGGGATAAGAATTTTCATGAGAACATGGAGATCATGGAGGCTCTGGTGCGGCATGTGGTAGGTTTTTCGTTCTCTCGTCACTCTCTGGGATGGTGACTGATGGGAGCTTTTGGGTTTAGGAGATTATGGAGCAGACGGCAGCGGTGATTGTATCGAAGAGGAGGATGTTGAATTGATCCTTGGAACCAGATACGGCCAGGTTGGGACGAATTTTTTTTTTTAAAACGCATCTGCGCAGAAAGTAGCGCCAACTGTTGTAGCTTTCACGATATATTTTCTGTACCCATGCAATGTTATGTATGAATATTTATCTCACACGTAAGAGATCCAGGCAACCCAGAACGGCTAGGGTTGAACTTCCCAGCTTCGCAGAAAGGCACGAGATGACGTCTGGGAGACAGCAGAGGATCCAGATGCCATAAAGAGAGATGTCATCCGTATGCCATAAGCTGAAGGGAGGTTATCTGAACGCCATAAACTGCCAAGGCATAGGATGACATTGGACGCCAGAGGCACAGGATGACATGGAACACCAGAGGTTATGACGGCAGGATCTGGGCGACCTCAGATTGCCACAGGAGACATTGGCAGGACGGTGTCATTAGGCTAATGTACTCCAAAATCTTTGCCTACAGTACTACATGTCAAGGCTCGCCTCAGGTGCCTGTTGGCATCATAGGACTGGTGAAGTCTCGATATAATAACCAGACTAAAAATGCTGTGGTAGGAAGACTACCAGGATAGGACTAGCTTAATTACAAAAAGGGTAGACTGGGGAATACCCTGTGGAGGGTGTTGTGCCAACCAATACCGGAAAAGGTATGGACTAAATAAGGTCTAGCAACCACACTAGACTAGGGAGTGCCAACCAGACTAGACTAGTAGGGATACCTGTGTGATTTACAAATATTAGTGATTTACTTTTTATGTTCATGTTTATTGAATATGCAATATATATGCACGCATTTAAGCCGCGGCCTTGGCGCTGCGCTCTTGTCCGCAGAAGACTTTTTCATGTGACTGTACATATATATTCGAGAAATCCATGCTTTCGCGCCTTATACATATATATGCCAGATATCCGTGCTTTCGCGCCGGATATATATATATTCGAGATATCTGTGGTTTCGCGGCTTATATGTATATTTTCTAGGGATTCAGGCTTTCGAGGGTCATGTGAGAAATCAAGCATATTAGAGGCCGCGAATGCATGAATTCATGCGTTGCCAAGGCCAATCGCCAAGGCCGACGACATAGACTTTCCGAAGACAATGATATAGCAGATAACGAGAAAAGTGGCATGACCCGCTCCGCCCACTGCTGCAAGCGCTGCCTAGGCTGGTAATAGTCTTATTGGGAAATCGTAGCACTGCAATATGTGCGGAAATCATGCATTCGCGACTTATATATGTTGTAGGAACTCATGCATTCGCGGTTGTAGGAATTCATGCATTCGCGGCCTCTAGATATGCATGAATTCCTACAACCGCGAATGCATGAGTTCCTACAATATATATAAGCCGCGTGTACATGAGTTCCTACAACCGCGAATGCATGAGTTCCTACAACATATATATAAGGCACGAATGCATGAGTTCCTACCAGCCGCGAATGCATGAATTCCTACAATATATATAAGCCGCGGATGCATGAGTTCCTACATACAAGCCGCGAATGCATGAATTCCTACAATATATATAAGCTGCGGATGCATGAGTTCCTCAATATATATAAGCCGCGAATACATGTGTTCCTACAACATATATTTAAGCCGCGGATGTACTCTGTGCTTGTATTGGCGTGCTTCCATTAGGCGCGGCCATATATATGCAGCTAGCCGCGCCCAGCCTTGGCTCTGCGCGCTTGTCCACAGAAGACTTTTTTCATGTGACTGTATGTATAAGGCGCGAAAGCATGGATTTCTCGCATATATATGTATAAGCCGCGATTATATGTGGCCAAGGCGGATTGTTGGCGCGATAAAGTCTCCCACCGTAGCAGGCAATGGGTATTTAGAATTTTTGACTTCTTGTTTCGGTAGCGTTGGATGGTTGCCTTTTTGAGAAATCACACAGGTATCCCTAGTTTAGTCTGGTTGCACAATATCCCTAGTCTAGTCTGGTTGCTAGACCTGATTTAGTCCATACCTTTTCCGGTATTCCCTAGTCTGGTTGGCACAACACCCTCCACAGGGTATTCCCCAGTCTACCCTTTTTGTAATTAAGCTAGTCCTATCCTGGTAGTCTCCCTACCACAGCATTTTTAGTCTGGTTATTATATCGAGACTTCACCAGTCCTATGATGCCAACAGGCACCTGAGGCGAGCCTTGACATGTAGTACTGTAGGCAAAAGTTTTGGAGTACATTAGCCTAATGACACCGTCCTGCCAATGTCTCCTGTGGCAATCTGAGGTCGCCCAGATCCTGCCGTCATAACCCTCTGGTGTTCCATGCCATCCTGTGCCTCTGGCGTCCAATGTCATCCTATGCCTTGGCAGCTTATGGCGTTCAGATAACCTCCCTTCAGCTTATGGCATACGGATGACATCTCTCTTTATGGCATCTGGATCCTCTGCTGACTCCCGGACGTCATCTCGTGCCTTTCTGCGAAGCTGGGAAGTTCAACCCTAGCCGTTCTGGGTTGCCTGGATCTCTTACGTGTGAGATAAATATTCATACATAACATTGCATGGGTACAGAAAATATATCGTGAAAGCTACAACAGTTGGCGCTACTTTCTGCGCAGATGCGTTTTAAAAAAAAAAAAAAAATCGTCCCAACCTGGCCGTATCTGGTTCCAAGGATCAATTCAACATCCTCCCCTTCGATACAATCACCGCTGCCGTCTGCTCCATAATCTCCTAAACCCAAAAGCTCCCATCAGTCACCATCCCAGAGAGTGACGGAAGAACGAAAAACCTACCACATGCCGCACCAGAGCCTCCATGATCTCCATGTTCTCATGAAAATTCTCATCCCAGTCAATCGCAAAATGCTGCTGATCAACGATGTACTTCAACTCGACATCGTACGACATACGGAACAGCGTAATCCCCCAACCTATATACACCACCATCAGTCCCCATGGCCTCTATCAGATTTCATCAACTTAGAAGGGTAAAGCACCAGAGCACAAAACTCCCACCACCTGCAATCCCTCTTCCTCAACCCTCTTCCTTGCCCACCCCAATAAACTCTGCATTGCCCTCAATATCTTCCTGCGATCAATTGCCGCCTTCATATCCGAATTCGGCCGGTCACTCAACCGACTAACCTCAATCACGCCCAAATCAAACCTAAACCCTCTCTTGATGCATCTAAATACCCCATCGTAACGGTCGCGTTCAGATTGGCCCGGAATAATCGCCAGCTCTTTCCGCAGAAGGGAGAGGGTGGAGGACCGCGAGAAGAGGTAGTCAATGAAGTGCGGCCAGACGTTATAGTCGTACCAGCCTTCTTTGATTTCAGGAGCCCAAGAAGGCTGCAGAAACTTTTGACGTAGCCGGAGAACAGTTTGCAGGGTGTTACGGATGTAGCGAAAGTAGAATGTTGTGTCGGAGGAAGGGGAGTCAATAGAGGTTTGATCGGGGATGTCGGCAGTGTGGAATAATTCGGGAGGGAATTGTTGTGCGGCGACAGTGTAGGACTTGGGGGCGGGGGGGAAAGGGGGCATGCGAAGTAATGCGGCTTCGCGAATGGAGTCATTGCAGCTGTTGAGATCGAGGAGCAGTTCATCAAGGGTAGCAGGAGTAGTCCCTTCTTCTTCCCGGTCTTCCTCTGACACCTCACCATCTTCACCCTCCGCCCCAGCAACCCCACTGATCCCCACGATCGTCCCCACCCTTCCCTTCGACTCCACATTAAACTTCACAACATTATTCACCACATTCTTCTTCGTTCTATCTCCAAAGACAAATAATAATATCAGCTAAGCAACAACCTTCGGGCCCCCCGGGAGCAGCAGCCGTGGCCCATGTCCTCTAAAACCGTGATCTGAAAAGCCAGCAACAGAAGAATATCTTTGATCCCGTAGGACCCCCCCAGATTCATGGTAAACCGTAGTAAGACCATGGTTTGGCCCTCTGGATTAAATACACACACATATTCATGGAAAGAAGAGAAGAGATAATACACTGGGTATCCCCGGCGGAGGGCTGATATAGCCGTAGCATATATCCTTTCCCTCCATAACCGGCATTTACGTGATCCATAGAAAAACACGCAAATGTTTCAAGAGCCATAGCAATGCCATGGTGCTTTTGTATTTGGGATATCCCTCTATATGCACACATATTCATGGAAAGGAGAGAAGAGATAATACACTGGGTATCCCCGGCGGAGGGCTGATATAGCCGTAGCATATATCCTTTCCCTCCATAACCGGCATTTACGTGATCCATAGAAAAACACGCAAATGTTTCAAGAGCCATAGCAATGCCATGGTGCTTTTGTATTTGGAATATCCCTCTATATGTAATACCTCCTTCTTCCGACAATGGTGTTCGCGTCATGTAACAGGGTGTACGTACCTCTTCTTCCCAATAGTTTTCCTTCCTATCCTCCGGCTCACAGCAGGATTCCCTTTTAATAACGTCCTCCAATAATATTTCGGTAATCCGGGGGGAACGCCGCCAGTAGTTTTTGTGAGGTGGGTTTCGCAGAAGGAGCGGAAGGTGGCCTCTGTAAGGTTGCCTTTGTGCTCGTGAAAAAAGTCTTTGATTTCGATAGGGATTTTTAAGAAGTCCCTCGATGTGGTTGACGATGTGGTTGACGATGTGGTTGACGATGTGGTTGACGATGTGGTTGACGATGTCGCTGCCGATGTCGCTGCCGATGTCGCTCGCTTCCGATGTATCTGGCAATGTCGCTTCCGATGTCGCAGGCGTCTTTTTGGGGCGAGGTGGCCGGGAAGGGGGCACAAGGGTTGGGGCGGTGACGGTTTCCTCCTTGTTCGGGTTTGTGCAATTAGAGGAGGAAGCGGGGGCTCGGCGACGCGGAGGCATTTATTATGAGATATTCAGGTGTGACAGCCTTTCAAGTCGGCAGCACGCCACTGAAGAGAGATAAAAGTGAAGATAAATTAAAAATAAAGGAACCGCCAAAAAATGAGCAGATTGTACGGAGTATACCCACACAAGACGGAAAATCCTCGATGGTGAGGATGTTGGGGCTGGACGGTATACCGATATATATAAGAATGCCGGGCATTGATGGAAGATTGTTCCAGTTTCTTTGTTTTTTTGTTGCGCTGTCTTTGTTCTGGCCCGGGCACGAGACTCTTCTGGCGGAATAGCGCAAACGGACCAGAACACTCTTGGCGTTTTCCAAAACCTTTGTATGTTCCATTCTGCTCGAGATGTTTCAGTTCGAGACATTCCATTTGTTTCCACAAAGGTTCAGCAAACATTGAGGGGGAAAAAGAAAAAAGAAAAAAGAAAAAGAAAACCTGTTTCACCTTATATACATATAGTATCACTTATGGCGTAACGATCGACAACCACGTGATGATCGACACGGGCTCCCCTGCCACATGCAGTAACATTCCAATATCTCCATCAATAGATGCAATATCGATGCAGTAAGAATAATGAATATAGGGTAAAAACACTCGAAAAACCCAAATTTTTCATCTCCAGCCCAATCCGAGCTACCGTGAACCCTCTATAGCACCTGAACCCTCAATACCCCATACGACCACCCCTCTAGCATAACCATCCACCCTACCCCCCCCACGCCGCCCACGACAACCACTACTAGCCGCCATAGGTTCCTCAGAGGTCCACCCTGTAAGCCTTATTAGTATAGACTCAAGCTGCTCACTGTATATAGAACTATATGCACTGCAAACTGTATTGCTCGGTATAACTTTTGCAAGCTAGCCTCCTCGGTATCGAATTTCAGCTATTTTGAGCAATTCAATCAAGCTATATTTGTGGTACTTCAATCTTAATATCTTAGGGTGCCCCTCTATGCAGTTTTTTAAGCCCAGTATGTTCCGTAGCTCCTGCACCATGCAAATCTCTGACCAAGCTCCATATATCTCGATATGCAGCCTATTCGGGCTCATCTTCGCCCCGGTGAAGATTTGTAGATGAGTGTAGATGCTGCTCAAGACCTCCCGGATGCCGACGGTGAGGTCGATGTCGCCCTCGAGGATGAGCGCGCTGGAGAGGTTTTCATCGATGACCTGGGCCCAGACATTGGCGTGGGTGGGGGGTTTTGGTGGTGGTTTGTTGATGTCGTAGGAAGGGCATTGTTGGTGATAGTGTACTTCCATTAACCTATGGGTTTAACCATGATGTTAGACTTGAATTGGGGTTTCAAAGGTCGTGGAAGTGTATAGATATACTGTTGGAACGCACATCCAATACACCCGGAGATTGCTATTGCGCCAACCGTTGTCCGGTAAAGCCGCTGTCCGGCAGAGCGCTATCTATCAAAGCTGTTATTGCCACAACGGCAATATTCAGCTGAACTTGCACACACGCAAGTAACTTACGTCCGCGCATACGCAAGCATCTTACGTCCGCAGGTACGCAAGTATTTTTTCATATGTTGGGATTGAGTCACTCTGGTTGCCACCGACCGCTATCCGCAATCCTTGCATTTTCTTGATTCTTATTGGCCGATTAACACAACCCTGCGCTTGTCATTTACCCTGAATTTCCATGTATATAGACATCGCTCCGGACCTGTATTTTTCGTATTATCAAGCAAGTCTTCAATTCGCCTCGTTCTCACTCGCATTATCGCACTCTTAGTTCTATTGTCCACTTCGCGTTTTATCATCCGCTCCAGTAGGCATATTACTATAGATCTGCTGTGCACCCGTGCTCGCTGCTGCCGCCGCCGCTGCCTCGCTAGAATCACTTCCGCTGCCTAACAAGATATCCTCACATATCTTTTGTTATATACAATCTACATTGGCCGAACCAAAATTTAGGCCCATGTAACTAGCTATTAACCTCATGGTATCCTGCCGGTCGGTTCGCCTTGTGGAATTGAATCAGCCGAGGGCCCCAACTCTACTGTACTCCAACCAGACTAACTCTACTCCTGGAAATCTGGTGAAGGTTATCCCACTTACTCTGGCAGACTAATAAAAAAATCTTTTCAAACCCCAACGTCAAATTCTGAATCCCATCTCTCCCACAGTTGCATTTTGCTCCTGTTTGAAATCTCCTCGTGATTGCATGATTCTGGCCTAATCACTTTCCCATAGCCATCCGACGCAAGTCCATCGGAATGATAGAATCTCTCTAGGAGTAAGAACGGAGCATTGATCTAATGGATATCTCATGATTCTCGTGCACATCAACTGCTGACGATTTCGTATAGGCAGGCTATGCCTTCCCAACTACACATTGTTAGACTAACAGGTGCTTAGGTTAATATAATAACAACCCAATGAGGAATGTTGTGCCAACCAGAAGAGTGTCATTTAAATGAGATGCAGAAAGGAAAGAATACTCAAAGTAGGTGTCATTTTGAGATGGAAGTGAGGATGTAACTATGGGGAATTCGCAGTATCATTGATTGCTTAGACTTTGACATGGATTTGAGTGGGCAACTATTGAAAGTTAGACGTTGCAGCCAACCTGCTTCCGAAATATTCAGCTTAGGTGAGGATAGCGGTACCAAGTATCTCTCATATAGTCACAACATCCTCGACTAGTGACTTGACCTGACTCGCTGTGATTCTATGCAAGTACTAGTGGGTCGTTGCTATAGAGGGACTGGTAGGCAAGGGTAGTCTTAACCGGGGGGATTTCTTCCATGTAACTCAACCAAAATCGGTCTAAATCAAGTTCCTAATAGCAGAAAAGCACAAACGTAGACAGGAAAATGATCTAGGTACCATATATATGATATTCCACCAGAAATTAGTGACCTCATACCCCAAAGAGTAAATTAAGGCAAGGGGGTGTATAAATCATGCCTTCTTATAACTCAACCAATTCAAGTCCATATCAAATGCATGATAGCTCAAAATCACCACAATATGCTGAAGAAACATCCCAACACACTACTGAGGATCTTTGCTTAGAACTGAGTGGGTCAGGTTGGTAAAAGTATGATTAGAGAGGATCATGCTCAAGGGCTTTCATATTATAACTCAGTGAAATCAAGTCTAAACCAAGCAGGTCATAGCTCAAATGAATATATTAAGGTACTAGATACTTCTCCAAATTCTACTTAGCATATCTGACTTAATTTGAGAGAAGTTATTTCATAGAAGCTACTTCCAATAGTAGGCAAACCTTGAGATAAGTTTTCTAAATGAATGTGTCATAAAAAATAACCTTTTGAGTCTATTTAGACCTGATTTAGTCTAAAAATAAAGCAGCTTAGCATAATAGCCATATTAGTCAGAAATGCTAAACCTTGGTATATATACTGGGTATAGAGTTAAATGATATATTCAATCTCTGACATGATTTTCCCTAGTTCTCATGCCTATATAAATGCTTTTCTACTATTAGAAATTTGATTTAGATTGATTTTGGTCGAGTTACATGAAGAAATCCCCCTGGTTAAGACTACCCTTGCCTACTAGTCCTTTTATAGTAATATATTACTTGTAATTACTTCTATAATAGAGGTAGTTAATTGTTATTTCAATTAAGCTAATATCAATTACAAAGTACTACACTAAGGGCCTTAGCTCTTTGGCCTCACTACTTATTGGCCAGAGCCTTAATGGTAATTGAATTGAACTCTTAATTAGTTAAGGTACTCAGGAGTCCCTTAATAAGATAATTGAAAATAAATTAGTACCCTAGTCAATATTACTACAACCCTCAATACCTTCAATATCATAATCCTCAATGCCTTCAATATTATAACCCTCAATGTTTTTGATATCTCGATATCATGATACCTTCGATATCTCGATATCATACTACCCTCAATATCTGGATATCATCCAATATTACATAATAACCTCTGAAAGGCAGAAAACTACTTGTATTTAAAACTGGGTCAAAGAAGATATAGAATAAACGGTTTCTTAAATAGAAGAGAACTAGCAAAGTCTGTATGGCAAACAATCTATATAGTATAAAGATATAAAGGAGTAGACTTTTAGAGACAATGAAGATATCACTATAAAGCACATTGGGGAAAAGGTATAAAACATGAAGAATACATAGAGAAATATACAAAAGCTATAGAATCAATTAGGGGAAGGAGTATGTAGGGAAGATAATGCCTTAATATTTAATGCATTTTTAGAGTCAAAATGTTCCTTGTTCTAAAGATTAGATGAAATCTAGAGAACTTAGCCCAATATCACCCCTATCAATATTCTAGAGTCAGTACCTCTAGAGCTTAAGCTAGAGTCACTGGACTCTACATCATAACTTAAAGAATAGGAAGACTAACTTAGAAAACAATTAGAAAATATTAGCTCAGATGATGAGGACTTTGAATGGGAAAAGAGTCTGCTTCTCAAAGTGATACCTGTAGCTTCTACTCAATCTTCTAGTAGTACTATAATATTGAGGAGGAAGCTAGCAAAAAAGTGAGTTTGAGAGAAAACCAAAGTGAAGGACTTTCAGAAGATAATTGGTAACTATGGGTTTATTGAGCTTGAAAAAGAGAATAGGTATATTTAGCTAGAAAGAGAGCTTTAAAAGCAGCAGCTAGAATTTAAAGAGAAATAGTAGGAAATAGAAGAACGCAAGTTTGAAAAGCAATTAGAAGCTTAGGAGTGTATAGTAAGGATATAGGCAGATGCTTAGGCTCAGCAGCTAAGGATATAAACAGAGGCTCAGGCTCAGCAATTTCAGCTTTTTATGCAAATAATGTCTATAATGACAGGCTACAATTAACCTCCGAACTATTCTACTTTGCCTACTAACAATCTCCCCGCCAATAACCCTCCTACCAACAACCCCCTCACCAACAACTTCCTTGCCAACAACTCCCCTACTAACAATACCCCTACCAATAACCCCCCTACTAACAATACTCCAAGTGTATAATATGAAGAGATCCTTAAACTACTATAGGTAGAATCTTAATAACTTACTTCCGAGTCACTAACTCTTTCTGATGAATTTTACTAACTCTTACTTCTCTACTAGCTCTTATATCTTTATTCATTCTCTGATGTCTTTGTGGAAGTTTATTTTCAAGTAGTGTAGATAATAAAGAATTCGAGTTTTCTTCCAACCAGTTGTTCTTAGACTTGTTTAACACTTCATGTAGCCAGTTATGAAGAACAATATATACTAATATCTATATTGTAGCCCGCTCATACTCTTCTTACTAATTCAAGCCAATACATATAGGCAAGCTCTGTAGAGAAAGGAACCTTCCTTTGAGTACTCTAAATACATGCTCAATTTTAACCCATGGTATAGAAAGTTGATAATTGAAGGCAGCTTTAGGCTGCTCTTATATATAGGGCTCTTTGAAAGAGACAATCACATACCTTTAAGGCTATAGGCTTTGTCTACAAGTAAATATTCGTAGTTATAGAAGTAGGAATTACAGTTTTTGTAGACCTTAGAATTTTTGAAAGCACTGGACTCATTTATTGCTGCTGTATACCCTATACTCACATATATAAAGTATCGGTTCCAATCACAAACTGCTTGAAGGTTGATTTCATACTCTTTTTTTCTGAAGAAGTATACCTCTAGATCTATCTAAGGCTTATTCCAGAGAACTAGAATTAATCCATCCAAAAACCCCACATAGTCCTAGAAAATCTCTTGAGCCCCTCCTTCTATACTTTGCTGCTCTATAGACCTTACACACTCTTCAACTGATAGTTATTTAACATACTCAGGTAAAAGCTTACTGAGAACCTTAAGTATGTGCCATATATAGGTTCTCACAGCTCCCTTAGATATGTTCAATGCAATTTGGGACCACTTCAGCCCTCCTCTGCCAATACTTTTAAGAACATATAGAGTGACAGCAATTTGCTAATAGATTGGATGATGATTTTTCTTTGTCTCTGGTTCTGCAGGCCAGATAGAGGTTATAAGATCCACAAGTATCTAAAAAGATATTTAATGCATTCTGAATAGGTTTAAGAATACAGATTCTGGATAGTTTCTAATCAAGTTCTCCAGAATCAATACTTCTCTTGCATGATGCTTTCCTGCACTCCCTTGGGCAGCCAAATACTGGCATAACAAGACCTTTGTATGAATGCCCAACACTTCGACCAACAGCTCCAATATCGTATCATCGTTGGGAAACTCCTTTAGCAGCTGTATAAGACGTTCTATGATCCCTGAAGTATGATTTAGCAAAAGTCTCCACTGTGTGGATTGTGGCATGTTGACTTGACTTGACTTGAATGCTAAGAAGTTGATTTCGGAGTTTACTTGTAAGGAGAGTACATTACTAAGCAGGCTTAACTGAAGATTTAATTGCAGCGTAGCTTGGGGGAGGTCAATTGAAATTTCTAGTTTTGCTTTGCCAAGGCACTTCGTAATTGAAATTAACTTAATTGAAATAACAATTGACCACCTCTAATGTATACAGGCCGTAAGTCCCAAGTCGTAACAATAATTGTTGCTTGGTTATTGCCCTCATAGCCCCCATATATCTACAACGCAATCCCAAATTTTGAGCCTCTATGGTCCCATATTGGTCGCAAAACTGTCGAAACCGCTAAAATACCCGGGTGAGCCATATCCCGGTGGTGGGCCTCATCCCGGTGATGGATGGTGTGTCCCGACACCCTTGGTGTGTAAACCCACGCCCCTGATGTCTCTGTAAGGTGCACATGCGTTGCAGATAATCCCAGCTGTATACCTTCCGTCCATAGCACACAGCTAGAATACACTCTGAATAGCCGCCTCAGAATATACGCGCGATTGCATGTATAAGCCGCGATTATATGTGGCCAAGGCGGATTGTTGGGTGACCACGCGATAAAGTCTCCCACCGTAGCAGGCAATGGGTATTTACAATTTTTGACTTCTTGTTTCGGTAGCGTTGGATGGTTGCCTTTTTGAGAAATCACACAGGTATCCCTAGTTATCCCTAGTCTAGTCTGGTTGCTAGACCTTATTTAGCCCATACCTTTTCCGGTATTCCCCAGTCTACCCTTTTTGTAATTAAGCTAGTCCTATCCTGGTAGTCTCCCTACCACACCATTTTTAGTCTGGTTATTATATCGAGACTTCACCAGTCCTATGATGCATAAGAAGACAACGACCGAAAAGTCTAGGGCCAAAATCTCCTGTACGCGGTGCCGACGACGAGGGCCCCCCGGGCTTCCAACAACGAATCGACTATAATAATAAACAGAAACCTCTATCTTGCTTCTTCTTACACCACTTATTACAACACTTCAAATTACACTTCAGCTTCCCTTCCCACCCCTGCTACCACTCCTAGTCACCCCAACGACTCCACCCTCCCCTACTACCACCCCGCGGTCTCCTCCTTCTCCTTCTTCTTCCGTGTCTCCTCTTACTTTAGTGGTGGTGATGATGAGGGCGATGGAGATTACTTGACGAGGAGCTAGATTTGTGGACGCTGCTGATGTGAGCGCTTCGGCGTAATGAAGTGTACGGGGGAAAGGGGGGGCGGGGGTTCAGGATGTGGCAGCGGAGTGCTGTTAAGGAAGGGCTTAATGAGGTGTCATGGCTGTATGGGCTAGTTTAGAGGTAACTGAGGGGAAGGAGGCTGTGTTGTAAGATGAAAGCGATGTAGGCATTGTGAGACGTTTGACAAGAGGCCGATGCAGTTTTTAAAGACGTCGGAAGAACCCGAGGACTTTAGTTTCTTCCGACCATGCTGATATTGCAGACCGGCGTGAAGTAACTGATGGAGAAGAGCGCCAGGAGGTGGGAGAGGGAAGACGCCTTTCTCGACCGCTAATAAGGCCCCGTTAGACTTGCGCTGGCAATGCTACCCCATAAATCTACGTAGTTCTCTCCCAAATCCAAACTAAACCCGCACTAACTCCAATCAGCCAACTCACTTGCCGGTTTAAGCCTATACTTCTGCTTTTAACTAGCGTCCTTCTATAACTCCCGTTACGTCTCAAATAACCCCACCCGTTCCTTCTCCCAACTCCTTCTTCCTAACGTCCACCACCCTCAAAACACGAGACCACGAAATGGGAAGATTCAACTACTTTAGACTATCTCCGGTACCCCTGACTACCACCACATATATCCAACCCCCTAATGCGACAAGGCATACAGCATGCTACAGCTCAACTTCATGTAGCAACTAGTCGTCGTAAAACGCTAACTGACCCTACTCTTAAAAGTACTCTTGTACCTCTAGTACCTCCGAGACCACGCCGTACACCATCCAAAAAGCAAGAGAGCAGTGAGAGACCCTACCACTGACTACCCTCGAAAACCCAAATCCTCTAATACCTCGTCTGCCGTCGCCACTAACATAGCTTCCCCTCCTACAACTTAACTAGGAACCTTGGTCTATGCCGGTCCAACCCTGCTTAAAAAAAAAAATTTTGCGTAGACGCGTCTTTCATCGCGGTTGACAACATCGAAAGTGCTATATAAAAGATATGGGTACGTTACAATACATACTTATAAATAGAGTGTGCATTCTCTAGGTCCGTTGGGTCTTGCCGATCCCAACTTGAAGGGTCGAAGCGTCTTTCCGTGCTCTACTGCAGGCCCTCAGTCGTCTCCTAGGTCTACGGTATTTCTCTCTACAGTAGGCATACGGTATTCGACTTCCCTCCAATAGACTTGCGGTATTCGACGGTTCCGTATCCTACTGTAACCTGCGGTCTCCTTGTCCTACCGTACCTTGTGGTCTCCCAATACTGCCGTCCTAGACCCGCTGGAGTCTAACGGTGTCCTCTGTAACCGTCCTGCCACAGTAATCCGATTGATTACATGAGGTTTTAAAAACGGATGTCATGATGTACAGTTCCGAGCGGAGTCCACGGACAAT
>ML121660.1:22333-58867 GCA_003788615.2 Terfezia boudieri ATCC MYA-4762
AAAAAAAGTGGAGTTACTGTGGAGGCGACCTCAGGTGATGTGGGGACTCTTGATGTCAATATGTCATAGAGCGGGACTTAGAACAGCCAAATTGTTGATAGAGACGTAATAGAGAAGAGATGTCAACATCCGATAAATAATTAGCCCTTAGATAAGTCCTACTCGGTAGAACAGCGGTGTAAACAATACCTTTCATAAATGTTCACGTTAGCGGCTGTAATGGCTGGTGCGGATGGTTGTGTTCTTCTCTTTGTGGTTAATTACGCTACCAACTTTGGACGTTTAACGAGCCAATGATGTTATAACGTCAGGATACATAACAGGCTAAAGCGACTCACTATTCCCATGTTTAACTAAGAAAGGATAAAGGTACGGACAAATATAGGCATAGAAAGTATAAAGACGCAGGAAGAATAAAAGGTACCGGTTGTATCAACACATCGCATACATCAATAGAACGTTAAGAGCACTCGGCCGAGCACGGGTCCGGGTCCAGGTCCAGGTCCGCCAGGTCCGCCAGGTCCGATAAGTCCGATAAGTCCGATAAGTCCGATAAGTCCGATAAGTCCGATAAGTACGCCAGGTCCGATAAGTCCGATGGGGCCGATCGGATAAGCGGCCGGCTGGAGCCAGACCCGGTCCGGCCGCGCCCGATACCAACTCCGGCCGGACCGGCCGGGCAACTCTTGTGACTTAATAATATCCTCAACGGATTAACATTGAACCACGCTCCCCCATCGCTGGTTCCCCATGCTCGTCTCCGTTCCTGTCCCGTCCCCGCTCCCATCCCCCGAGCCCTTTTCCTATCCCACGTGTACCCAACTGAAACTGTGAACGCATTCTTCCGAATGGCATGCGCTCACACCTCCCCCGACCGCTCTTCTCTTGTTCCGCTCCGATCCGTTCTGTTCCGCTCCATTTCCACATGTTCCTCCCAGATTATGTTCTGCAACCTACCTCTAGGTTGCTCTCTTCCTCTCTTCCTCTATATATATACAAGACCCGGTGGGCGCCCGTCGTATGGGTGACACGGCCGGCGCCCGTTAATTATATTAAGGAGTTAAACCATTTAGAGTTAGCTTGTTTTGGAAGACGCTATGAGTTCTTTGTGGGATTCTTCAATAAAACTGGCGGGATAGGTGTAGTATATGGGAAGGACAACTAATTATCCTCTGCCGTCTGTAATTCGTTCCCTCTTAAGGCCTTTTTAATGGAGTTCGGGAAGTCTACCACTCATGTACGACCACTGCAATTGTTGAGTAGTGACGTAAAGACTACTACTTACCTTATCCCTTCTCCTATGACTCAAATAACGACGGGATTTTTAGGCGTTGGGATAGGTTACCCATAAACCTTTAATCAAAGAATAGGCGCCCCCAAGAATAACTACCCCGAGGATGACCCGTTGTTCTCGTGAACTCTCCTCAATCTGTTAGGCCTCACCTCTTTTCTTCCCCTCCTCTGTAAACTCCGGTGCCTCCGGAAAAAGCTGGTCCAGATGTCAGAGAAGTCTATTTAATTACTAGTCATGCTCCCCCAGTCACCCTATAACCCTGCGAGGTCAATCCCGAGTCCGAGTAGACCGTGACGGCCAGTTACTGTCATCCCCTCGGGAGGCAATGCTTAGAGGATACATATAAAATAAAATAAACATAAATCGAACGCTACCTGGACCGTCTAATTGAACGGAACAAGACTTAGGTGGGACCGAGGAGTACCTGGCTGCAGCCCTGGCGTATCCTCATTGTTCATATTTTTTCAATTTTTTTTTAGAATAACTGTCCCGGAATAACGAGTCCGATATAGCTGGTAGAACACGACTTATAGCTATGCGATACACCTTAAGTCACTTTAAACCTCGTTAGTATTAATATTATAGAAAACAGATGTAGCTAACTAAAAATGTGATCTTGTCCATGAAAAAATCTACGTCTAACGATTCGATGAGGTTCAAGAACTAAAATTTGGTTTTGCTTCGTCCTAATATGTTGTCCATCCTACCATAAAATGTCGCAACACCCTCTAGTTTACCGTGTTACGATGTTGTTTGGAGTATGAAAACGTCAAACTATAACGATTTGGGCTATTGTAAATGGGTTGATGACTGAAATGCCCGAATCTCTTATTATAAAATCTATGAGATTGACGAGCCATTTGGTGTCAAGTGGTCCGTAGATATTGATGGCCACAACGCTTTTGAAGATGAGATTAACAACAGCGGGTATGAAATTCTTATTAGACTTTACGAATTAAATAACTGTATGCTTCATAATTACAAGACCAGGCAAGGCCCTAGGCCAGGTATGGCCATACCGGGCCAGATATGGCCATACCTGACCTATAGCGTTGCCTGGTCCGGCAATGCCATACCGACCTATAGCGTTGCCTGGTCCGGCAATGCTCTAATTTAACAAGTTACAGTGCCTATCGTTGTTCCTAAATGGTGTTGTGGTGTCGTCGGTGTCGCCGGTGTCGCTGTAATTTTAATGATTTATCCCTGTATAGGCTATACTTCCAATAAAATATTGTTGTAAACCAGTTTCTTGTAGCCTCTATTGTATCCGCTGGATAGGTTTTTTTATGAGTCATCTCCATATGGGCTTTACTTTCAATATTACATCTCTTTACAAGACCAGGCAATGCCTTAACTTTGGAAATTAAGCACTCTTAAAAGAAGTTGCGTTGTGTGAACAAGTTGCATTGTATAACACGTGTGACTGTAATGGTCTCGTGTGGCGCCTTAATGGTTGTATGGTGCTGTAAGGGCGGGAATGGTATTACAGTCAACCAGTCTTCTATTATCACGATAACTAAACCAAACAGAGTAAGGGTGGGACTGCAACATATTTTGAAGATTTCCACTCCTCGGGTATGGTGCCGGTGGTCTAGAGGGTACTATTCTTGGCAAAATCGGACATTCATCCTGAGCCTTAGTCAGCACGGTTTTATTTTTATTTATTTATGTTGTGTGATGCGGAATAGATGCCTCCGATCAGCAAAAAGAGAAAAGCGTGTATCGCTTCCACCGCGAAAGCCTGCGAAGCTCGTAAAGCTCAAAGAGTACCTGATGATCATAGTGATATAGAACTTCACTTCGACAGTGAAGAGGAGGACTCGGAGCTTGAGGGGGGTCCTGATGTTGATGAGGAACTAGTTATAGAAGGAGATGCTTTGGCACGCTTCACTGTAAGTTGAACTTCATTGAATTCTTCTGGGCAGCCGCAAAGAGATGCTCGTGAGAATTGAGGGTTACGGGACACTATACCTCATGCACTTGAGGCTGTACCAGAGGTGACTATATGGCGATTTTATAGAAAGTGTCAACAGACGATGCAAGCATATCGTGATGGTTGCCAATATGGTACTGCAGAGTTTAAAGACCGTATATACAAAAGCCATTGTAGAACTCATATACTGAATGGAGACTAGTCTAGCCCTCCACACCATGTAGATCTTTCCTATTTCGGTAATTTTAGTCTCTCTTGGTATCTAGTCTGGTTCTTGGTATCGGACATTTATTGGCTCTCACATACAAAATAGTCTTTTCTTTTTACCTATCTACTCACTCAGTTTTTTTTATTTTATTTTTTTACAACGTAATTATTGTTCTCCATAGCCAATACTATCGATTTTATGTTAAAAATATTCAAGTTCTGTTATGGTGGTGTTGTTGATACGTTAGTGATATACCCCCTTAAAATGGTACCCTCTAGACCACCGGCACCATACCTTCGGTATTTCGCAGTTGCCTTTTTTTTTTTTTTTTTTTTGGAGTCTGTTCGTCTATGGAGCCTTAGGCTATGAGACGGCCCCAGGCTACCCTAACCCCCTATCCACTACTACCAAGACTATTTGGGACTAGCCAAGACGGTGACATAGACTTAGGAAACTAGACTAACTGCTTTACATCATCCTACAGCCTCCACTAGGCTAGGAGCAGTCTAACTAGTATCAACTCGATACCTCTAATGGGGTTGTGCAACCAGACTACCTGAAGTTTGGGAGGATCAAAGCTCACCGCGAGAGTAGTAAGCTTATAATATCAACTTTAATTTTATCTCTCTAAGAATCTCCCCTCAGGCTTCTAGGTGGGGTCACTAACAAATGAAACATAGGCTACGACTATAACAGATTCTCCATCATAGGTTATAATTATAACTGCTAAGACTCCACACCCCATTACATAGGAGATGTTTTGGCATACGATACCATTATCTGAAGAGTTCACATTGGTTGTGGCAGACCTTATAATGGGTACTGGTACAGTTGAGGTGTTTATAAACTTAGTAGATAGTATAGGCATAGGGAGCGATGTTTCGCAACCAAATGATGTGAATGACTACACAGAAGACCTTCTAAGGGCCCTGGGCTGGGGAATACACCAGTACGGACTCGATATTATCCGAGGATATGACTTTTTTAGAGGACTTGCTCATTTCAATAATGCACTGTGTAGCAGGTGAGCTTCATAAAATTAACTAGCCTATAAGAAACATGCTGAATACTAGTTTTGAAGACTGCCACCGGTGAAGCAGCTTGAAAGAATGTACCGAGGAATTGATGGCAAAATCTATGACGAAAACAATATCCCGTGGCCATTCAGTCTTATCAAACCAATAGATACTGAGGAGAGTTCTATTCAGCAAATAGCAGCTTAACTGCTCCTACAGTAGGGGGAGGGCCCTCTTGGACTCACCATTCTGAATATTGGATTTTCCGAGAAATTCTCTACACTATGTATCGCCATCTTGAGTGAAGAAGAAATTCGCATTGACCAGTCAGTTTGTCCGCTAGCAGTGGCAATAGTGTATGGAAGATTTACAAGCTCATCTGGATATTTAAGCATTGTTCAGAAAGCCACCAGGCTCCTCGATGGTGATGCTGTTAGACTAGGCAGAAAGTTATGCCACGACGACCTACGAAAGCTTGCTGGACCTCAGGGAGTGAATATCACTGGCCCCCCAATTTTGCTGGGTTCTTCGATTAGCACAATGAATAATAATAATTCCGCCGGTTCAGTGGGAATTTTTATTAGGCCAAAGACATTCAATGAGACATATCTACATGGCCAAACCTTTTTACTCACTACCACCCATGTTGTGAAGCAACTCGATCCTACACCATATAAAACCTACAATCAGCGGCTTCCAGCTTCCATTGAGGATGTTACAGTAGCCAATATTATCAGTTCTGGGAAGCTTCACATTTTGAAAATTCTGAGTCAGTTACAAACTTCGGCCTTCTTTAATGCCACTACTTTAGCCCCATGGGTTCTAGCTGCAGAGAAATCCTATGGACATGTGGTGGCAGGCAGATTAGGAGTAGATAAGTCTTCCTGGAGGGAAGACGTTGTACTGATACATGTTGAATCTGAATACTATGGCAAAAATGGTGCTTGGCATGATTTACCAGAATTTTTACAATTGTTCAGTGAAATGGGAGATAGCACTGCTGGTTTTGTAGGCAAGATCACTGGAGCAGTTAATGGCAGAAACTTGTGTGATGTGCTTTGTTATAAGAATGGATCAGAAAGTGGATGGTCAGTAGGAAAATTCCACTCACATAAAGTCGAGATATTCCTGAAAGGTACTACATTTCCAGTTGAAGAACATGAAAAAGTTATACACTCTAAGAATGTTGCCCGTGCACAAGTGGAAATGGTGCATGCAGTTGAGAATACTGGGGCATTTGCGGAGTCCGGAGATAGTGGATCTCCCATTCTGTCTCCTACGCTGGATGGAAGGAATTTTGTGTTTTGTGGTATGGTCATTGGAGCATTTGACCCAAGGGTGGGAGAGCGGGCAATTTTTGCTGTTCCGCAGTCCAGAATTTTTGATCAAATACATGCTCTAACTGGAGTGGCATGGGAACTAGACATTTAATGTTTCCTCTCTTCCCTCAAAGTGTAGGATTTATGGGATCTGACTCGTCTAGTTAGGATCTGACTGGCAACTTGTTTCCCTTTTTGCTTTTCTCCGAAAATAAAATATGAATTAAATCTGTTCTGGCCTACCCGAGAATTTTGCTGATTCGCGAATGGGCCTGCCTGCCCGGGAAGCTACACGATTCTTTTGAGGGCTGGCCTATGCTATGGACTCTAGGTACACTTAGAGTAGTGTACTCCGTAGTGCAAGTGTGTTTGAAAAACACTCATTTGCGAAATTGTCTACACGGACATGAACTACGGAGTTGTAAGAAGTAATCCCAATGACCCTTATCCTCATGATACGTCCATAGGCCTATGAAGGGGATGCTACGGTTTTGCGAAGGGATTCCACCATTATCCCTTTAACACGTTTATACGTGACCGGGGTTTCGAGACGTTTCTAATCTCTGGATGGAAGCCGTGTATGCTGTATTCACGTAAATGTATGTATGTATGTATGTAGGTATACATATACCCATCAGTCACTGCGTTGATTTATTCGACACCGCTGTAGGTCCTCCATCCTGGATGCAGCTGGCTTTGGGGTAGTCACATGCTGTTTTTGATATACAGATGCCTTGGTTAATACGACCATTCGAGGGTCGACATATCACAAACCTCGCAAAGCTTAACAATGCCGGGCCAAGGTAGCGGGTGCGTAAGTACATTCGAGCTTGTGATCGGACACCCCAACTCTTGTGTCGGCACAACTATTGTAACTACTCACCGAGCAATAGCTAATATATGATATTTACTATTGCACAACTTTTTAATTGCAAACTGTAAATGGTAGTTTGCTGTACAATTCACGAGTCAATGTCTGCGGCAAGTTTTTGCGGCCGGAATGCACGTGTGCTAGCGCTCCAGCTATTAATAAAAACCTGGTTATCAAAGAGTCTTATGGATAAAGTTCTACATTGATCAGTTGGGTTATGTCAAACTTTATACCTATCACCCCACATGACCTGCTGCAGATATCCAGTAGTTGCAGGTGAGAGGTGTCTGACAGATGTGTTGGCTATTGTCTGTCCTTTGGGAGGTATATGTAGTACTAGTATATTGCCGGTGTCACTCCGAGGGCTCAGCATGCCGGCACGTTTACCAGAATATTTTATACCGGATTGTTTTACTGTATCTTTGCTCATATAGGCATCAAATGTCCCTCCAGAACAATTACATAGCTAATCAAACATCCATTACCCACTCACATACTGTCTTAAACCCCGCTCAGAAACTAAACGCTCATACTCTTCCTACTATAGCGGATGGTAATGCGCAGTGGACAAAGCGGAGTGCACTCGGTTCAAGACTTGCTTAATTCTTAACAGAAACACAGGTCCTGAGCGGCGGCTATATCCATGGAATTCAGGGTAAGCAAAGCGCAGGGATGTGTTATTCGGCCAATCACAAACAAGAGAGAGAGTGCAGGGATAATAGGTTGTATATGTTCGGGCCGCCCGCGGGCAGCATACCCTCTGTGCCGGTCGCGGGCAATTAATATAATTCTTCAATTTGGTAACTGTGAATTGAACAAGGGGAGAATTCCGGAAAAATTACCTCAAGCCCTTTAAATGATGAGGTACATGCTTGTGTAGTTAACAACTCATCACCTTCTTCTCTGATGATGAATGGAATGGAGAGGAGGATACTGAGTTTATTGCTACCGTAGAAATCTGCAACGTTTCCCATGCAATAGGTATTTGAAAATTAGTTTCCTATCTACGGGTTCTTATATATGGGGTTTTTAATATATGGTTCAGGCTATATAGACCTTCTTATACTGAATATCGATGTGCTATGTGGAATTCAGTGAAGTTCGGAATAATCATCAGTATAATATTTTTTGTCTACATCTTGTTGCACGATTTATTCTATAATACGCAGATTGCTAAGTATAACTACTGGTGTTTTCGTTTCATGTATTTGTAAAAACTTCTACTCTAATTGTTATTGCCGATACTTTAAGAATAATCTGAAATACTCAATTTATTGACATACGAAAGTGTTAACAGATCATGACTCGACTGGGCGAAATAGGAAGAAATCCCATTTATGACACCTTTCTTTATGACACCTTCTGGCTTACTTCCGGGGGTGGTTATGACACTTGTTTCTTCAGTTTCTACTGGCGAGGGGCTTGGATATTTCTTTATACATTTATGACACTTTCCTTTATGACACTTTCGGGCTCACTTCCAGGGGCGGTTACGACACTTTTGTTTTTACTTCAGTTTCTACTGGCGAGGGGTTTAGATATTTGTTTATGACACTGTTGGCTCATTCGCGGGCCTTTTCCACTAGCGAGGGGTTATCTACTGACGGAGGCTTTTCCATTTATTTTTGGTTTCTACTGGCGAGTTGAGTTTTGTTTGTACTGGCGAGTGGTTTTGCAGGCCCCAGCCAGGCCTCTCACCCGGGTTTCCGGGTGGCTCCTCATAGTCCCCTTACAGGAGTAATGAGTATTTAAAAAAAAAAAAAAAAAAAAAAGATCATGACTGTATTAACCTCTCAGCTCTAGCTGAACCAAATTGGAATGTCAGATGGAGGTCTAATCGACTGGAAAATACATGAATCTATTGCAGTTGCTGGGATAGCTCCTGCTAGGTATCCATTATCAATTCTTTTTTTGGGGGGGAGTAAACAAGTAAACGTTTATCCATCAAGTGCATTATACACCAAATTGAGTATTTAAATTGCCCGTGAGCGGCACAGAACATATATCTATGGGCTTGGTCAGAGATTTGCATGATGCAGGGACTACGGAACATGTTGGGCTGAAAATACTGCATAGAGGGTCGCCCTAAGATATTAACTATATAGTTTGTTACATTACACCACAAGGAGAGAGGGGGTCGCGGTTGGCATTGGTACCGGTAGCGGCGGTTGGCATGGTGGCGTAGGTGAAGGTTGAGGAGATGGTTCAATATTCATATGACAATGTGGCATTACATAAGGGGTATTGAAAGTTAAATTTATATGCCATATATTTCAAATATCTTGGCAACTGAAAAAACACTCAATTTTCATTTTTATGAAAATCGCCACACAACTATTTACCTATGGTTTGACCATGGAAAAACTGTATATATATCCAAATAACCTTGAATAAATACAAACCTTTGGGAAATTTATTCACTCTATACCAAGGCCCACAAAATCCCTAGAGGTCTTATGACTTTGAAATATACTCTAAAAGGTTCTTATAGACTTAGAACTTAAGTCAATACAACTCTATCAATACAACCTTATCAACATACAACCTCAATAGCTATAGCCAAAGACCTATACCTTATATTAGTAATTGTAACGAGGCTCGAGGGGATGGACCAAGGGGTACGACGGCGCGGGGGGAGGCAGAGGACGAAGGTAAAGACGAAGGCGAAGACGAAGGCGAAGACGAAGGCGAAGACGACGGCGAAGACGAGGCGAAGACGAAGGCGAAGGCACGAAGGCGAAGGCGAAGGCACGAAGGCGAGGACAAAGGCCAAGGCAAGGCAAGGCGGAGGGGAGGTGCACGAGGAAGGTGCACCAGCGTGGAGAGAAGCAAGGTCCTGTATTTGGTATACAAGACGTTGGATAGGGATCCAACGAAAGGGCGGAGAGAGCGCACTATATATACAGGCTGGCTGGCCAAGGCCACCGGAAGGAATAAGGTTCCCGAGACCCCTTATCTCGGGAACTGAGATAACAACGATATCACCTGCGACGCAGGTGATGCTAACGGAACAACACTAACAACAACAACAAGAACACCATAACGAGAAAACCCGGCTAGGAGGGGACGGTTGTGACAGTAATAAATAGAAGTTAGCAACATAGTATTGAAAAAAATTAAAGGTAGTAGCTAATGATACAGTCTAGAAAGAGATAGTTAAGGCTCTAGATGAAGTATTTGAGAAGCAAAAGATTGGAGGTGGTAATCTAGATACTGACCTTCTAAAGGAGCTAGAGAAGGTAGTAAACTTGAGTAAGCTAAGTAATCTAGATGAGTCAAATAATACTTGTTCAGTAGAAACTGTCAGCTTAATTTCAAGTACCTCTTCACATAATGTCAATTCACTAAATAGAGAAATAGAGGAGATAGAAGAAGAGTAGGAATTAAGCTTAATTCTTAGACTCCTAGAAGTTAAAGTTAAGTATGGTGCCGGCAGTCAAGAGGGTACCAATATAAGGGAGTGTGCCACTAACGTATCAACAACACCACCATAATAGACTTTGAATATTTTTACAGTAAAATCGATAGTATTGGCTATGGAGAATAATAATTACTGATTAAAAAAAAAACTATCTTGAAACTATAAAAGGCAAGTAAGCGCTTTAGTACACGAGTGAAAGATAAGCTTTTCGGAAGTAAAGATCAGATTACAGTAGTTTGAATAGGACAGAGAATAGCAAATTTGAAAGATCAATGTAAGAAGCCTCGGGCAATGATAGATAAATCAGGATGGGAGTTGCGTCCAGATGTCGCTTGGATTCGGGCTTTTTGTGAGTGTATAATATACTCTCGGTATCTAAGCAAACATGGCACCCAGTGATCACGTCACTAATAATACACTAGGTAGTGGTAGGTAAATGAGAAAAAATTTTCGATCTGATGCAATAATTTCTGATACTGGCCTACACGATGATATATAAGTTGAGAGTGAGTAGCGATCTAGAATTAAAACCGAAAGTCTTTAATTATACCGGGTACGAGGCTAGAAAAAACATATCTTACGACTTATTCATCTATGAAAATATCACCATTGGCCTATTCTCACTATCGTTCTCTCTTCCGCGTTCATGCCAGTAATCTTCAATCCTAACTCTGCAGTAGCTTCACGAAGCTCCTCTATTAAAAGCCAAAAGCTTGCTCGATACATACGAAAGGAGGCTAAAAAGGCCTCTTCTAGATAGTATTTTATAATATCCTCCCAAATATCATCACTTTTATAACGTTCAGCAGTGCCTTTACCTCTATCTATGAAGTATCATTTCATGTTAATTCTCTCTTGAGATAGGCCCGAGCAAGTGACTCTACTCTCGAATACCGATATTCTGACAGATATCACCGTGATCACTTGCACACCCCTAACATTACTTCGCTTTGATCAAAAAGACCTGTGATTCTGGCTCTAATCACCCCTCCTTACCTACATACTGTCGGACAACCATCAAGATGGCTTCAATATGGCTAAAAGGATGTTGCTGAATTATTGGCTAATATGAGCGACATTGGAAATAATTATTTGCCCCCCCTATTTGCTTATTATCTTGTTTTTAGCCGACATTAATCCTATATTGATATTCTCAATGTCTTAGATGTCGAGAGACATGCTCAAACACCCCAGAATGAGCCAAGCCCCAATATGGCCCTAGCGAGCTATCGAGCTCTGAAGGACCCCGTTCAAGCTCAAAGACCACTTTCGAACTCGAAGCTTAAACACCCCGCCTTGAGTAAAGACCCAAACGAGCTCTGCGAGAACTAAATAACAAAAGATATGTTGGAATATCTTGTTAGGCAGCGCAAGTGGTTCTAGCGGAGCAGTGGAGCGCGAGCACGGGTGCACAGCAGATCTGTAGTAATATGCCTACCAGAGCGGATGGTAAGACGCGAAGTGACAATAGAACTAAGAGTGCGATAATGCGATAGAGAACGATGCGAATTGAAGACTTGCTTGATTATCTAGAAAATACAGCCCCGGAGCGTTGTCTATATACATGAGACCAGCAGCCTATTCCACAACACTCTGTGTGAGCCCTCCAACCCATACTCCAACTCCAAGGGTGTTTGGGCAGCCAAGATCGGAGGGCTGCTGGATGAAGGGTGGAGAGTGTGTTACACGGACGGCACAGGAAGAGAGGGACACTCCGCATCAGCCATGACATCAGAGGACAGGAGAGGAAATCCGACTCTAAGGTCAAGCTTCTATTTGGGAGAAGAGGCTACAGTCGCCGACGGGGAAAGGGAAGCCATCGTCCTCGCGCTGAAAACACACAGAAACTCGTCCATGGTGGCCATCCTCTCCGACTCAACCTCAGCCATTTCTTCAGCGTTGGAGATCTCTCAAGGCTCAAGGCCACCAAGAAGGGGATAGAGATAGAACTGGGGGACCTCCTGGCAGAACGGCATGCTAAGCATTACGACACCTCAATCTCCTGGGTCCGCTCCCATATCGGTATCAATGGGAATGAGGAGGCAGATGAGTTGGCTGCTTTCGCATCCGCACGGGGACAATTCATGACCCAAGAGCCTACAGTGACAGAAGGAGGGATCAGACAGACCTCCAAAGCCGCTCGTGCTAAGACCAGGGCGGCTCCAGGTTTCGGCGTAAGGCGGTGCGAGTGGAACCGCCATGCGCTATCGGCATACACATGGCTTCGCGTTGACAAGGGTCCCCAGAGGTACTGGCTCCACCACATCGGCAAGGCCGACACCAGTTCATGCCAGTGCGGATATCACACGGAGGACGGACATCACATCGTTTTTGACTGCCCATTGTATGATCAGCAACGACGCCACTTGGGGAAGATAGAAAGATGGGAGGATATCGACCGCCCCATATGGGCAAAGGAGGAGGGCGAGGAGGACGAGTGGGACGCAGTGGAGGCCTTCTTCGCCTTTTTTTTTTTTTTTTTTTTTTTTTAAATACTCATTACTCCTATTCAATCCCAGTGAGGGGACTATGAGGAGCCACCCGGTTTAGTTAGCATCATGTCATGATTGTTTATCATCCGGGGGTTTTACCATTGTAACTTTACCCAGGCGCTCCAGCCAGTCCAGGCCGGCCTAGGCGGTCCAGGCTGGCCCAGGCCCCGGCTGAGTTTTTCTGGTCCAGGTCGGCGCCGGCCCGTTGAGAAAACTGGCCTCTATTGTACTTATTTATTATCCTCAACCTGCGTGGGCTTGGCACTATGCGGGCTTGGCATTGTGCGGGCCATATGCCACAACGACATGAACTCACGTACTAGAGATTACATAGAGGCGAACTTGGCTTGGTTTTTTCCTTTGTCCTCACAACTGACCGTGAGCTTCAATCTGAGTGTACTTCTTCCATAGTCTTTCACTATCATCCACGAGGAGAGTGCTTTCCAGAGACAGACACGAATAACAATTAAGGGATAAGCATCACCTTACACTGTTTCATCTTGCTTCACGGTGACCTCTCATGTTTTACCGCTACTTTTACCGCTACCTCACTGTGATCACGCATCCTCGTTCCTCTAGGAGCTTTTCCACTTCCTCTATCCGCCATGCCCCGATCATTCAAATCAATTACCTGGTGCTGGGCTTGTCTTCTCAAGACCGACCATTCATTTCGACCATCAAGCAACCCTCCGACGACTCCGTTGAGGATTTTCTTGACACTATTCAGAACCGCCTCGAGAAACGCCTCGGCACTGACTGCCCACCCGGCAGACTCCAAGGACATCGTGTCGACATTCCCCTGTCCAGGGGTAGAATGGATCCTGCATTCACTCTAGTAATATTGAATTTTTCCCTCTATTCACATCCGCTAACGCTGCTGGTAGGAAGAAAGTTGCACGGACGAAGCGCACATGGAACACGTCCTAAAACTTGGAGATTATTTCGGTGGTGAGTTTACGACGCCGAACCCCCAAAAAATTCAGGTGCTGGTCAAATTGTCGGAATTGCAAGGCAGGTCTTCCTCTACATTGACTGTGACCACCTTTCGTCAGATAAATGACTAACATTTCTTATTCCACGAAAGAAGTGACCATAGGTAGGCTCCCCTCTTTCCATATCCACATCTGGTTTTGTGGTTGTTGACCAATTACTGGAGTAGCTCGAGCTCAAACCTTAGAAGCCGCTCACCCGAAAGGACTCCCTTACAAAGCCCCCAAGGACCTATTGTATACTAGTGGTGCACAGTGGGACTACCAGGGGTCTATGGTTGCAAGGGTATTAGGTCCAGCGGTGACAGAACATTACAACTACTACAAACAAGGGCTTATCGATAAAACAACTATCCCGCTTTATATTATCCTTGCCGGTGCCGGGATGGGTAAGTCTAGGCATGCAAACGAATTTCACCGCACCGTGTGCAGCTCCTTGGACTCGGATCTAGCTAATCCAGCCTCCGAAGTGCTGGTTGGTCGACTTAAAAACGCTTGGGTGTTTCACGTTAGTTTTGAAAATGGCACCGCGATCCAACCTGAAGAACGACAGAATCCTGCCGGTGCCATTGCTGCCCGGATGATTCTGCAATTACTTGATGTTGATATGGACCAGTCATCAATCAATAATATCTACGCCCGTTACTCCCCTGGATCCCTTAATCCTAAGACGGTCCTGAAACTCCTCTCCAGGCATTATCCGAGTCAGCAGACCACAACAGTAATTCTTGTGGTTGATGGGATGCACAATCTCATTGACCCAGAGACTCAAAGTTGTGTCCATTTGGAAGCCGCACTTACTGAGCTGGGTAATTTTGCCCATACACTATCATGGAAGATGTTTGTTCTGGTCTGCTGCACCTCCGTACTGTCAGTCCCAATACGGAAAACAATGGGCAGGTCCAACAGGATCCGTATATATTTACCCGTCGAGCCAATACAGTCACCCACCATCAATGGCAAACCAGTCGCTGATGTCCTCGAGAATAGGCCAGCACTCAAGCAAGCTGAGGAGGACTGTGGCGGTCATGGACGTGCTCTGGAGCTATTTTACGAGCAAGTAAATCGACAACCAGCTATGAGCGTTTCAAAGTTAATGAATTCGATAGAACTGTCCCTAAGACGCAAGTATGAATCGGCATTCCCAGATGATTTTCCTGCAGTTCAGATTGTGAAGGCAGTACTAGGGCACAAGCGCCTTTCTCAACAAGCCATTATCCCAGGGACCACCTTTACTGTGGATGAGGTGTGCTCAACCGGGCTAATAAGGTTTATCGCCATCGACTCTGACTATTCCTCCCCTGGCATAGGTTTTATTGATGCTCCATATATTTGGTTATGGGTCCTATTCAAAAATTCCCTCTTGTTTCATAATTTGCAGCTGGACGACTATTCAGAATATGAACAGAACCCTACATCCCCTTCAGAGTATGTTTGGAGTAACCTTGAGACTTTTGGGCTGAACTTTAGGCAACTGAAGTCTACAATGTATAATAATGGGGAGGAGGTTGCCATTGGTGAGATGCACTATGGTGCGAGAATGTCTAAGGGAGTATCGGATATAGCATTCAAAAACCATCACCTCAAATGTATACAGCTTGTTAACCAGACTGACACAAGGACAACCAAGGATAATATGAAGGTAATTAACTTCCGATGTCATGTGTATCTATCGGAATGAAGTTTATTGATTTTGTAATAGCAATGGGTCGTCAAAGCGGCAGCAACACCGAGCAGTGAAATCGACCTACGAACTTGTGATTACATTGCCCGAAATGCGGCATCAGCACCATACGGAGATGCTCTCTTATGCCTCGATAGATCCGGAACTGTTTATTGCAACGAGGTTCACCAATGGAAGCTCACTATCCGTGCAAACGCTAATTTTACCACAGAAGAGCTCAAGAAGGAAATTCAGAAGGCAACTGGGAATAATGATCTACTTGTTATGGGAATGCCAAATCACTCCTGTTCTATTGTTTTGCCTCCAAATGTTATTGTCGTGGACAAGGATGACTGGGGGAAATACTATGGACCATTTTCAGGTCGCGCATACCGTATCGCCCAAAGGCAGGTGGTTTAGGTCAGCTTTGACTGATGAGTTTGACGTATTAATCTCTCTATATTTCCTAACTTATTTGCTCAAGTCATCCAACTAACGATATAGTAGATAAATACCTGCTTTTCCGTTTGCTTTGCTGGGGAGATAGTTACTTTGTTACTTTGTTTTATTTTTTGTTGGTATTATGATCATGAGACGTGGTGGAGCTGGGGATGAATTGCTTCCGATCCTGTACATGATCACAGAACAACAGAACAATCACACAGATCATACATTCTCCTGGTCATCACCACTCCTCCAACAACTCATATTTGGATATAGTTGGCTACCACCGTAATATACACCCGACTAACCATTGCCCTACTTACCGATGGCTCTTGTTCTTCATTTTATTTCTCTCAAACGCAAATGGATTCCTTTGCCAAACTGATGAATCTCATTCCCTCCGCCTGCAGACATGTTTATCAAATCACCAAGGGCTGTAGGACGGTATCTCTTGGAGCTCTACGAAGGCAGAAGGGGCGAATATTGGATATATTGCAGGCCTACTATCCTGCTGGGGAAGGGGTGAATATCAAATATATCGCAGGCTGTATATCGAGCTGAGGAAGGGGCGAATATCTGTGTATATCGAAGTTGGCGAGTTCAGGGTAAACATGAGTGTGGTAGATATGAAAAAATCACGCTGCCATAGAGTTAGGTGGTTCTGGAGCTGGGGCGAATGTTCAGTATATTTTAGGCTGTAGGTATATCAAGTCAGGGAGTGTGGGAAGATGTGATATATAGTAGGCTATTGAAGGAGGAGGGAATGACCGAACAATATATTAGTCTGGTTAACAAGATATGTTCTGGGCCGGTCACGGGCAATTTAAATAATTACTCATTTTGCTGTATAATGCACTTGTATTGATAAAGGTTTACTTGTTTATGTACTTACCCCCCCAAAAAAAGATTGATAATGGATACCTAGCAGGAGCTATCCCAGCGACTGTAATAGATTCATGTATTTCCCAGTCGATTAGAGCTCCATCTAAAATTCCAATTTCGTTCAGCTAGAGCTGAGAGGTTAATACAGTCATGATCTGTTAACACTTTCGTATGTCAATAAATTGAGTATTTCAGATTATTCTTTAAGTATCGGCAATAACAATTAGAGTAGAAGCTTTTGCAAACACATGAAACGAAAACACCAGTAGTTATACCTAGCAATCTGCATATAAATAAGTACCTGCGATTAAGAAAGTACTGTTTTGCACCTTACCTGGATCCTATAAGTAAGAAATAGCTGAGATTTTTCTTACTTATAGAATAAATCGTGCAATAAGATGTAGACAAAAAATATTATACTGATGATTATTCTGAACTTCACTGAATTCCACATAGCACATCGATATTCAGTACAAGATGGTCTATATAGCCTGAACCATAAGGCCCCATATATAAAAAAGCCCATAGATAAGAACCCGTAGATAAGAAACTAATTTTCAAATACCTATTGCATAGGAGACGTTGCAGATTTCTATGGTAGCACTAAACTCAGTATCCTCCTCTCCATTCCATTCATCATCAGAGATGAATGTGATGAGTTGTTAACTACACAAGCATGTACCTCATCATTTGAAGGGCTTGAGGTAAGTTTTCCGGAATTCTCCCCTTGTTCAATGTCTGCCGTCTCCCTGTGAGGGAAGGGTTGGTCAAAAATGACTTCACAGGATGTTTTTTGAGTGTGCAGAATGTTTTGTTACAGTTAACAAATTGAGGAATTATATTAATTGCCCGCGACAGGCACAGAGGGTAAGCTGCCCGCGGGCGGCCCAGAACATATACATTTGAGGTGATGGTTTTTCAATGCTATATCCGATACTCCCTTAGACATTCTCGCACCATAGTGCATCTCACCAATGGCAACCTCCTCCCCATTATTATACATTGTAGACTTCAGTTGCCTAAAGTTCAGCCCAAAAGTCTCAAGGTTACTCCAAACATACTCTGAAGGGGATGTAGGGTTCTCTTCATATTCTGAATAGTCGTCCAGCTGCAAATTATGAAACAAGAGGGAATTTTTGAATAGGACCCATAACCAAATATATGGAGCATCAATAAAACCTATGCCAGGGGAGGAATAGTCAGAGTCGATGGCGATAAACCTTATTAGCCCGGTTGAGCACCTCATCCACAGTGAAGGTCCCTTTTTTTTATTATTATACAATAATAAAAAAAGTGGTCCCTGGCATAACCTGGGCTTGTTGAGAAAGGCGCTTGTGCAAAATCATCTGGGAATGCCGATTCATACTTGCGTCTTAGGGACAGTTCTATCGAATTCATTAACTTTGAAACGCTCATAGCTGGTTGTCGATTTACTTGCTCGTAAAATAGTTCTAAAGCACGGGACGAGAAAGGCGCTTGTGCCCTACATAGTACTACGCCTGAGCACGAGCCGAGCTACGAGCCGAGCCGCTCGAGCCCTGCAACCGTGAAATAGGTACCGACGGTACCCGGAGAGTGGAAATCTTCGAAATACGTTGCAGTCCCACCCTTACCTCTATTTTTTTTCTACCTCATTTCTTACAAGATGGCCACATTTATTGCGATGGAAAGTAGCCGCAAAATTTACAACTGCAATCCGCTCCATTTCCGACATAACCAACCACGCCTAACCAACACAAGAGGAGGAAACTGCACAAATCAATGAAATCACCGCTGTATCTCGCTATGGTTGGAACCCACAATTTGCTCGGTCAATACACATTGCAGTCCTATGTATCTCCGATTTCAAAATCCTTATCGTTCCTATTCTGCCTCTTTCTTATTTTCCATGGCCTACACAGATATGTAGCGTACACAGTTTATCAATTCACTCTTGCAATACTCGCGAGCCGGCTCGTGCCCAGGCCTACCATGACCGCCACAGTCCTCCTCAGCTTGCTTGAGTGCTGGCCTATTCTCGAGGACATCAGCGACTGGTTTGCCATTGATGGTGGGTGACTGTATTGGCTCGACGGGTAAATATATACGGATCCTGTTGGACCTGCCCATTGTTTTCCGTATTGGGACTGACAGTACGGAGGTGCAGCAGACCAGAACAAACATCTTCCATGATAGTGTATGGGCAAAATTACCCAGCTCAGTAAGTGCGGCTTCCAAATGGACACAACTTTGAGTCTCTGGGTCAATGAGATTGTGCATCCCATCAACCACAAGAATTACTGTTGTGGTCTGCTGACTCGGATAATGCCTGGAGAGGAGTTTCAGGACCGTCTTAGGATTAAGGGATCCAGGGGAGTAACGAGCGTAGATATTATTGATTGATGACTGGTCCATATCAACATCAAGTAATTGCAGAATCATCCGGGCAGCAATGGCACCGGCAGGATTCTGTCGTTCTTCAGGTTGGATCGCGGTGCCATTTTCAAAACTAACGTGAAACACCCAAGCGTTCTTAAGTCGACCAACCAGCACTTCGGAGGCTGGATTAGCTAGATCCGAGTCCAAGGAGCTGCACACGGTGCGGTGAAATTCGTTTGCATGCCTAGACTTACCCATCCCGGCACCGGCAAGGATAATATAAAGCGGGATAGTTGTTTTATCGATAAGCCCTTGTTTGTAGTAGTTGTAATGTTCTGTCACCGCTGGACCTAATACCCTTGCAACCATAGACCCCTGGTAGTCCCACTGTGCACCACTAGTATACAATAGGTCCTTGGGGGCTTTGTAAGGGAGTCCTTTCGGGTGAGCGGCTTCTAAGGTTTGAGCTCGAGCTACTCCAGTAATTGGTCAACAACCACAAAACCAGATGTGGATATGGAAAGAGGGGAGCCTACCTATGGTCACTTCTTTCGTGGAATAAGAAATGTTAGTCATTTATCTGACGAAAGGTGGTCACAGTCAATGTAGAGGAAGACCTGCCTTGCAATTCCGACAATTTGACCAGCACCTGAATTTTTTGGGGGTTCGGCGTCGTAAACTCACCACCGAAATAATCTCCAAGTTTTAGGACGTGTTCCATGTGCGCTTCGTCCGTGCAACTTTCTTCCTACCAGCAGCGTTAGCGGATGCGAATAGAGGGAAAAATTCAATATTACTAGAGTGAATGCAGGATCCATTCTACCCCTGGACAGGGGAATGTCGACACGATGTCCTTGGAGTCTGCCGGGTGGGCAGTCAATGCCGACCTCTTTCTGAATAGCTTTAAGAAACTTCAGAACGGAGGCCCCGGAGGGTTGCTCGATGGTCGAAATGAATGGTCGGTCTTTGTAAGACAAGCCCAGTACCAGGTAATTGATTCCAATGATCGGGGCAGGGCGGATAGAGGAGGTGGAAAAGTTCCTAGAGGAACGAGGGTGAGTAATCACAGTGAGGTAGCGACAAAAGGAGCGGTAAAACATGAGAGGTCACCGTGATAGAGCAAGATAAACAGTGTAAGGTGACGCTTATCCCTTGATCGTTGTTCGTGACGGTCTCTCGAAAGCTCTCTCCTCGTGGATGAACCAGACTATCGTGGATGGTAGTGAATCAGTTTGAAGCTGTAGTTCTATGGTAGTCTGGTTGGCACAACACCCTCCACAGGAGGGTCTGGTGTAAAACTTCTTTTTCCATTTTCGCTAAAATGGAGCTACCTACTTGGCAACGTAATATATACGCAACACAACTAAAAAATAGACTGCAATTAGGACATCAAAACAATTCAACTTAGACTAAAACGCAACAGCGTCTAGCAGTACAACTGGCCAGCTAACCTACGTAGGCTAGTATAAGTAGGGCAGCCAGAATCGCGATAGTTAGAAGTAAAGAATGGCCGAAACATGTGTCCAATCTATGCTGCATACCAGAGGGCTGTCTGGGTCGTATCGGCGTATGGATAACTGCTCTGAAGAAGAAATAATATGTTACAGTTGTCGGAAATAGCACGTAAGGGCGCTGAGGCATGTCGCCGGTTATTGTTGTAGCCATTTTGTAAAGTACTGTATGTATACATTATTATAGAGACATATGTGTGTAGCTTTAGTGTGGGGTATATTGATTAATACTGAGGATTGCTATATAAGCTATACTTGCTCGTTCTGTGTATTAGGCTATTCTTGCTTGCTAAATAGCTAAAGCGATTCTTGCTCGCTATATGTACTGTATACTAAAGCTATTCCTAGTCGCTATATGTATTCCGGCTCACTATATGTATTATTATTCTTGCTTGCTAAAGCTATTCTTGCTCGCTAAAGCTATTCCGGCTCGCTATATGTATTATTATTCTTGCTTGCCAAAGCTATTCCTGCTCGCTATATGTATTCCGGCTCGCTATATGTATTATTATTCTTGCTGCTAAAGCTATTCCGGCTCGCTATATGTATTATTCCTGCTCGCTATACTAAAGCTATTCTGGCTCGCTATATGTATTCTTGCTTGCTAAATATGTATACTATTCTGGCTCGCTATATGTATTATTATTCTTGCTTGCTAAAGCTATTCTGGCTCGCTATATGTATTCCGGCTCGCTATATGTATTATTATTCTTGCTTGCTAAAGCTATTCTTGCTTGCTATATGTATTCCGGCTCGCTATATGTATTATTATTCTTGCTTGCTAAAGCTATTCTTGCTCGCTAAAGCTATTCTTGCTCGCTAAAGCTATTCTTGCTAGCTATATGTATTCTTGCTTGCTAAAGCTATTCCAGCTCGCTATATGTATTCTTGCTCGCTAAAGCTATTCTAGCTCGCTATATGTATTCTTACTTACTCTATATATTCTGGCTTGCTATATGTATTCCGGCTCGCTATTGTATTATTATTCTTGCTTGCTAAAGCTATTCCAGCTCGCTATATGTATTCCGGCTCGCTATACTATGTATTATTATTCTTGCTTACTAAAGCTATTCCAGCTAGCTATATGAATTCTTGTTTGCTAAAGCTATTCCAGCTAGCTATATGTATTCTTGTTTGCTAAAGCTATTCCAGCTAGCTATATGTATTCTTGCTTGCTAAAGCTATTCCAGCTAGCTATATATATTCTGGCTCGCTATATGTATTCTTGCTCACTGTATGTATTCTTACTTACTATATGTATTATTATTCTTGCTTGCTAAAGCCTATTCTGGCTTACTATATGTATTCTGGCTCACTATATGTATTATTATTCTGGCTCGCTAAAGCCATCCTTGCTTGCTAAAGCTATTCTTACTCTATTCTTGCTTGCTTAAGCTATTCTTGCTCGCTCAAGCTATTCTGGCTCCTTAAGCTATTCTTGCTCTATTCTTGCTTGCGTAAGCTATTCTTGCTCTATTCTTGCTTGCTAATACTATTCTTCTTTAGCGAGCAAGAATAGAGTAAGAATACCAGAATAGCTTAAGCAAGTAAGAATAGCTTTAGCGAGCAAGAATAGCTTAAGTGAGCGGAATAAAAGGTTTATGGACTCAAGTGAAATAAGAAATTTTTAGACTCAACTACCAGAATAAGAGGTTACAGCTTTAGCGAGTAGAACAAGAGGTTTATAGACTTAGTGAGTAAAATAAGATGGTTTATAGGCTCAATGAGTGGAATAATATAGGAGGTTAACAGACTTTACGAGCAGAATAAGAGGTTCATGTATGGAATAAGGAATTCATAGGGTCAGCGAGTGGCGAGTGGAATAAGAGGTTTATAGCTTTCACGAACAGAATAAGAAATTTATAGGCTCAGCAAGTGGCGAGTAAAATAAGAGGTTTAGTATGTATGAATGTATATGCGTATATAGGCATGAATACATATGTGTATATAGGAGAGTGTATATTTGTCTACCTCTACCATTAGATACTACCGGTATAGCAAGCAGGTATTTGATGTAGTGACGTGTGTGGCAATACATTAGTATGATAAAGTATAGTATGTATTGTAGTTGGCTTTTAGCGAGCAAGAATAGCTTTTAGCAAGTAAGAATGGCTTTAGCGAGCAAGAATAGCTTTAGCGAGCTTGAGAGCACACGAATGGCTTTTAGCGAACAAGAATGGCTTTTAGCGAGCAAGAATACATATAGCTAGCTGGAATAGCTTTAGCAAACAAGAATTCATATAGCTAGCTGGAATAGCTTTAGTAAGCAAGAATAATAATACATAGTATAGCGAGCCGGAATACATATAGCGAGCTGGAATAGCTTTAGCAAGCAAGAATAATAATACATAGTATAGCGAGCAAGAATAGCTTTAGCGAGCAAGAATAGCTTTAGCAAGCAAGAATAATAATACAATAGCGAGCCGGAATACATATAGCAAGCCAGAATATATAGAGTAAGTAAGAATACATATAGTGAGCAAGAATATATATAGCTAGCTGGAATAGCTTTAGCAAGCAAGAATACATATAGCTAGCTAGAATAGCTTTAGCAAACAAGAATACATATAGCTAGCTGGAATAGCTTTAGCAAGCAAGAATAATAATAAATAGTATAGCGAGGCGGAATACATATAGCGAGCTGGAATAGCTTTAGCAAGCAAGAATAATAATAAATAGTATAGCGAGCAAGAATACATATAGCGAGCAAGAATAGCTTTAGCAAGCAAGAATAATACATAGCATAGTATAGCGAGCAAGAATAGCTTTAGCAAACAAGAATAATATAGCAGCTGGAATAGCTTAGCAAGCAAGAATAATAAGTTACATTACGCAATAGCACAAGAATACATATAGCTAGCTGGAATAGCTTTAGCAAGCAAGAATAATAATACATAGTATAGCGAGCCGGAATACATATAGCGAGCTGGAATAGCTTTAGCAAGCAAGAATAATAATACATATAGCGAGCCGGAATACATATAGTGAGCCAGAATAGCTTTAGCAAGCAAGAATAATAATACATAGTATAGCGTGCCGGAATACATATAGTGAGCCGGAATAGCTTTAGCAAGCAAGAATAATAATACATATAGCAAGCCGGAATACATATAGTGAGCCAGAATAGCTTTAGCAAGCAAGAATAATAATACATAGTATAGCGAGCCGGAATACATATAGTGAGCCGGAATAGCTTTGGCAAGCAAGAATAATAATACATATAGCGAGCCGGAATAGCTTTAGCGAGCAAGAATAGCTTTAGCGAGCAAGAATAGCTTTAGCGAGCAAGAATAGCTTTAGCAAGCAAGAATAATAATACATATGTATAGCGAGCCGGAATACATATAGTAAGCCGGAATAGCTTTGGCAAGCAAGAATAATAATACATATAGCGAGCCGGAATAGCTTTAGCGAGCAAGAATAGCTTTAGCAAGCAAGAATAATAATACATATGTATAGCAAGCCGGAATACATCGGAATAGCTTTAGCAAGCAAGAATAATAATACATATAGTGACTAGGAATAGCTTTAGCAGCTTTAGCGAGCAAGAATAGCTTTAGTGAGCAAGAATAGCTTTAGTGAGCAAGAATAGCTTTAGCGAGCTTGAGAGCGCACGAATGGCTTTTAGCGAGCAAGAATGGCTTTAGCATGCAAGAAAAGTTTAAGCAAGTAAGAATAGCTTAAGCAAGTAAGAATACGTATAGCAAGTAAGAATAGCTTAAGCAAGTAAAAATACATATAGCAAGGAATAATACATATAGCGAGCAAGAATACATATAGTGAGCCAGAATAGCTTTAGCATGCAAGAATACATATAGGAGCCAGAATAGCTTTAGCAAGCAAGAATGGCTTTAGCGAGCCAGAATAATAATACATATAGTGAGCTGGAATACATATTTCGAGCCGGAATAGCTTTAGCAAGCAAGAATAATAATACATATAGCGAGCCGTAATACATATAGCGAGCTGGAATAGCTTTAGCAAGCAAGAATGGCTTTAGCAAGCAAGAATAGCTTTAGCGAGCTGGAATAGCTCTAGCAAGCAAGAATAATATACATATAGCGAGCCGGAATACACATAGCGAGCTGGAATAACTTTAGCAAGCAAGAATAATAATACATATAGTGAGCCGGAATACATATAGCGACTAGGAATAGCTTTAGTATACAGTACATATAGCGAGCAAGAATCGCTTTAGCTATTTAGCAAGCAAGAATAGCCTAATACACAGAACGAGCAAGTATAGCTTATATAGCAATCCTCAGTATTAATCAATATACCCCACACTAAAGCTACACACATATGTCTCTATAATAATGTATACATACAGTACTTTACAAAATGGCTACAACAATAACCGGCGACATGCCTCAGCGCCCTTACGTGCTATTTCCGACAACTGTAACATATTATTTCTTCTTCAGAGCAGTTATCCATACGCCGATACGACCCAGACAGCCCTCTGGTATGCAGCATAGATTGGACACATGTTTCGGCCATTCTTTACTTCTAACTATCGCGATTCTGGCTGCCCTACTTATACTAGCCTACGTAGGTTAGCTGGCCAGTTGTACTGCTAGACGCTGTTGATAGAACGTATATTCCTATTCTCGTTCCCTTGCCTCTCTCTCCGTCTCCCAGATCCTCTTCACCTCTTATCTACATCATGCCAAGCCCGTCCACCTAGCCTAGTCTACCATATGTAGTACTATCACCTCCCCTCGGGCGAATGATGGAGAGAAAAAAAAATGAACGGAAAGAGAAAAAAAATAATAAGGAATAGTTAAACAAACAACAATAAAATGCATCCCTCCCCTCTTTTTTGTATTCCTTGTTTCATTCCAGATCTATAAACAATTGTTAGGTTATTTTAGGTCATTTTCGGGGACCAGGGAGTGTATCACGTACTCCACACCTTATTTTTAGGTCTTGGGGACCAGGGAGTGCATAACATGCCCCAAACCTCGTCTTTTTAGGTCTTGGGGACCAGGGAGCGTATAACATGCCCCAAACCTCTTTTTAGGTCAGTTGGGACCAGGGATCTGCCCCACACCATGCAATCTATAGATTGTACTATTAGATTGAGATTGTTTAGGTCATCTCAGGACCAGGGAGTGAATAACATACCCCACACTGGTTTTGTCTATTGACAAAATGTTCTTGGAGGGGGAGTAATGTCTTCAGTGTGATGGGATTTTACCTTTATATGTAGGTATAATTGGTTGCGAGTTGGAAATACCCCGAAGCACTGTCCACACTGGTGGTGTTGGGATGATTTTAGCTGTAATCCCATCGACTTTGCATGCTGTTCATGGGGTTCACGAGGTAATGCTTTCGTGAGAGCATCTGCTATCATATCTCTTGTCGGAATATATTGGATTAGGCATTGTCCCGATTCCACCATGTGAGTAATGAACCGTTCTCTAAGGTGTATATGTTTTGTGCGAGATCGGTATTTGGAGTGTTTCGCTAGTGCCAGGGCGCCTTTGTTGTCACCGTATAGTATTGGGATTTTCTCGGGTAACCCGATATTCTCCAAGAATCCCATAATCCATATTAGTTCTCTTGCAGCATCTGTTCCAGCAATAAACTCTGCTTCTGTTGAGCTTAGAGCTATAAGGCCCTGGCGTTTAGAACACCACGAGATGAGAGTGCCATGTAGGAAGAATACATACGATCCAGTGGATTTTCTAGATATGGTACAGTCCGTAAAGGAGGCATCGAAGTATCCTATTAGAGATGTTGGGACAGGTGTGGGATTTCTTGGTATATCCGATTTTCCAAGAGTAAGGTGTACAGAGTTGTGAGATCGCAGGTATCGTAATATTCTCATGATGCCTATCCAGTGTCGTTGAGTTGGTTTTGATGAGAATTGAGCTAGCTTTGTTACTGCATAGCTGATATCTGGTCTTGTACCTACCATTAAGTACATTAACCGTCCGATAGCTCTTTGGTATACTCGAGTTTCTGGTATATCCAGCATTATGTCCTAATCGTTTTTGTCCCATTTTTCTTTTGGGTCCATTGGTATAGATACAGGAGTTGCATTGGACATATGGAATTCTTCTAGGATTTCGTGAACATATTGAGCCTGGTCTATATATAACCTATGTTCCTGTCTGTTCCGGGTTATCCTCAGTCTAATATATCTGGATACTGGTCCGAGATCCTTGAACTTGTATTTATTGGAAATCTTTTCTTTTGTTTCTGTTGTCTCAGCCTTATTACCCACAATTAGAATATCGTCAACATGTCCTAAGATGAATAGGAGTTTGCGTATCCACAGTACTTGGTCTGAGGTTAACCGCTTCAAACCTATCTGACCCAGGAATCCACTCAGGTCTTCCCACCATGCCCTCGTGGATTGTTTGAGGCCGTATATTAATTTTAACATTAGACATACCATATCTGGGTTGTTTGGGTCTTCATACCCTTCCGGTTGGGCCATGTATAGTAGAAACTCTTTTAGGATTCCATTTAGGAAAGCTGATACGAAGTCTCCCTGTTCAATTTCCCAGTCATTAAGTGCTGCTAAGTGAAGGATAATCCTGAGCGAGATGAATCTGATCACTGGAGCATATGTCTCGTTAAAATTGATTCCTTTTGTTTGGGAATCTCCTCTGGCTACCAGGCGTGCTTTAAAGCGCTGGACAGTGGGCACCTCCCCTGGTTGTAGTTGTCCTTCTGATGTTTTAATAGTGAAAACCCATTTGTTTTTGATGATGAGGGCATCTGCGGGGGGCTTAACTAGTTGCCAAGTCTGGTTGTTAAGTAATGAAGTATATTCTTCATCGCAAGCCTTTTTCCAATGGTTGGCTTGTGGTGATCTCATAGCTGCTTTGTAGCTTAATGGGACTTTGAAGTTGAACTTGATTGTTGGGCTCACCGCTGATTTTAGTTGCTGGTAAGTTGTGTATCGTATATGGTTCATGTCTGCTATCAAGTGGTCATCACAGGATGGGTGTTGTTGCTCTAAGTTTTGTGTCACTAAGGAGTGGAGGTAAGCAGTCATTGCATGGTGGTGCACTTCATCTAGTTCAACTCGTTCTATAATATCATCCTCATTGTCTGACTTGTCTCCTAGAGGTTCTCCAAGAATATTCTTTCCCATTGGTAAGCCACCTTTTGCAAACTTTTCATGTCCTAGAATCTCTTCAAAAAATATTGCGTCCCGGCATTTTATCATTGCATTGCCGTCAATGTCGAAGAGTCGGAACATGTTTTCTGTATCATAGTAGCCCATAAGCATGCATTCCTTACTGTGTGATTCCAGTTTCTTTCTTTTCTTGTCTGGGATGTGTGCGTATACTCGACATCCCCAAATACGAATATGTCCCAGGTAAGGTTTTGTACTGTATAAGGCTTCGTAAGGTGTCATCTTGAGGTTTAGCCCTTTTGCCTTCATAGGTGTCCTGTTGTCTATATATGTAGCACATAGTGCGGCTTGTCCCCAGAAATCCAGTCGTAAATTTGCACTGTTGAGCATGGCAGAAGCTGAGTGAACTATGATGCGATGATATACCTCTGCATCTCCATTCATCTCTGAGCTGTATGGTTGTGTTGTTACTTGTTATATACCTTCCTCTTTTAGCCATGATTGAAACTCGGAATCCAACCATTCTCCACCTCCATCTGTGTGAAGGCACTTCACATTACTATCGAATTGTTTTTCTACCTGAGCCTTCCATTCCTTGAAGATTTTTGCAGCTTCCCCCTTTTTCTTCAATAGGTATATCCATTTGTATCGAGATTTGCTGCAAACCATGAGGCATGTGTATTTGTGACTCCAAAAATCGGCAACGTGCATAGGTCCACATAAATCTGCATGGATAATCTCCAAGTTAGCTTTTGGAAGCTTGCCTGGCATACGTGATATTTGTTGCCGTTGGTGTGCCTTGACGCAGTCATCGCAGTGTAGTTTGTGTTTTCGAGGTTCTCCGAATTCAACACCATCTGTTAGCTTAGGAACTAGAGATAGATATTTTTTGTTGATGTGACCCAGTCTTCGATGCCATGTCTCTATTTTCTGGATATCTGTTCAATGTTTTACTGTATAGGAGCTCTAGATGGCCTTTGCGGTTGATCGTTGCGCTCCTTCTGGAAATGAATTCATTTGCAAGGTCAGTTGTTCAGGGGGGCACTCTTCTAGGTAGTATACAAAGTTTTCCCTATTTGCCACTGCCCAGAGAGCTCCTGGTTTGAACATATAACACTTGCCATTTTTTAATGAAAACTCCAAACCTTTTGCTTCGAGCTGTCCTATTGATATAAGGTTAGTGTTGGGAAGCAGGTCAGGAGCATACATTACGTCCGAGATACATATAGTTCCACAGGGTAGATGTAGTATAAGGTCTCCTTTTGCGTTAGCATAGATAATTGTATTGGCTATTTCAACCAGCGTTGATTTAATCTTTTGAGTATTGGCAAGGAGTTTGAGATCGCTCGTGTAGTGGTTGGAAGCACCAGAGTCGAGCATCCATCGTTGATTGTCCTTTGCCTCATTCATTGATTTCATCATACAGCAGTGGTTGATAACTCCTGTGACATCTTTCCCGATTGGTATACCTCGCATTGCTTTTGCCTGGTTCTTTTCTTTTTGGTGTTTATGTGTTTCTTTTTCTGATTCAGACGAGGAGTTGGAGGAAGATGACGACAATGAGGAAGATGATTCCTCAGAGGAAGGGGGGCGTTTTTCCTTCTTTTTCTTGGTATGTCTCTTCTTTGAGACTTTGTTCTCTTTTTCCCGGTGTTTGTGACTACTTTGGTGGTTGTGCTTTGTCTTTTTGTTCCCTTCCTTTTTGTCATTCTTATTCCGAGTCCGTCCACTTCTTCTCTTATCTTGATATTGGTTGTTATCTCTGTATCCTCGGCTGCGGTTTCGATATAATATAGGTCGAAGTTCAGGATGTTTTACCCAGCAATCCGCAATGGCATGGTTAGATAGTCCACATTCTTCATACTTGTTTCGTGTGTCTTTTTGGGGGTCCTTTATTGCATACGCCACTGGAGCAGGTTGAAATGTAGGATTGCTGGTCTCCATCGTTTTTTGTATCTGCACTGTAGCCGTTCGTTTTTGTATTAGCTTTTCTTCTCTCATACATGATTCCCTGATGTCCTTTATCTCTAGCCGGTTATTGTTATTGTCCATGTTCGTAAGGGTAGTAACTAAGCTGGCATATTCAGGGAGAAGGTTGGCGAGGATTTGCCACTTGATTTTTTGGTCACTGACATCTTCCCCAAGGTGTTTGAGGTCGGCTGCTGCTGTTATAACCTCGTTGATGAATGATAAGATAGTTTGACCAGGGCGTTGGTTAAGAGCATTGAACGTCATCGTTAGCTGGAATATGTTTGCTGAGGAGGAGGATTGGAATAAGTTTTCAAGGGTTTTCCATGCTTCTCGTGCAGTCATATCATCAGTTAAAGATGATTGGGTTTCGGCTTTGCATCGAAAGTAGATCTCCGAGAATGCCCATTTGTCGGCCTTTGCCTAGCTGATGTTTACATCTGGAGGTTGTTCATGATCAATAAGGTCAAGTAGACACACACTCATAAGGAGGATCCTCATATTCTTTCTCCATGCACCGTAGTTTGTATTGTCCAGGAGGTTAAATACCAGAGTTTCTTGGTGGAGAGCTTTGGGGATTTCCAAGTCTTCCATGGTAGCTTTCGTTTTGGAGGGGTTTTGTTAATCGATTCGGAAGAAAGTCTCTTGGGTGTATGTCATACAGAGGGCTTTCATAACCTGATAGAACGTATATTCCTATTCTCATTCCCTTGCCTCTCTCTCCGTCTCCCAGATCCTCTTCACCTCTTATCTACATCATGCTAAGCCCGTCCACCTAGCCTAGTCTACCATATGTAGTACTATCAGCTGTTGCATTTTAGTCTAAGTTGAATTGTTTTGATGTCCTAATTGCAGTCTATTTTTTAGTTGTGTTGCGTATATATTACGTTGCCAAGTAGGTAGCTCCATTTTAGCGAAAATGGAAAAAGAAGTTTTACACCAGACCCTCCTGTGGAGGGTGTTATGCCAACTAGACTAGTTCTATGGTAGTAGTGTGCCAACCAGACTAGGTAGTAGTTAGCAGTAGTGTATTCTATGAAAATGAGCAACAACTTAAGTAGCCAAGTCCGCCTCTAATCTCTTTAGTCTCATGCCAAGACCACAAGATGCTAGTCTGGTTGGACAAGATGCCGTTGTCACAAGTGGTTCATTCACAACAGAAGATCAGGGTAATCTATGTACATAAACACTTCGAAATACTACAGATGTTTAGCATGATTGATACCATACTGAACCCTTGATTGCACGTAGCAGGCCTCGAAAACAGACTGGCGGAGCCAGGTGGGAAATACCCAGGCAGGAAGGCAAAAATCCGAATTCACAGCGAATATAATCGGAGCGAATGGGGGAAATTCGCACCGGTGGAGCACAATACACCAGAGCTTGTAGAGCCTAGGTAGTGAATCCAGAGCTGGGAACACGTAGGTAGTGTAGATCGAGCTGGGATTAGCAGAGTGTGATTGAGGAGCGTAGAATAGCTACCTGTGCAAAGCAGTGAACTGGTGCCGAACCGGCAGAGCTGGGTGAGTGCCGTCCGTAGTGAAGGGTGCCGTTAGTAGTGTAGGATGCCGTGTGAAGTGAAGGGTGCCGGGTACGAGGGCTAGGTGTGTTATGCCGAGTAGAGGTGGATTAACTCCAGAATGCTAGCTGTTTTTTTTTTTTTTTTATTTTTAAATAGAATGCTAGCTGGATATGCTGTTGCGCGTGGTGGTGGGTAGGTATGCTGAGTATGCAGATGTGCGTGGTGCTGGCTAGCGGGTAGGCTGGATATGCTGGTGTGGGTCTGCTGCTGCACGTGATCGGGCATGCTTCTGCGGGTGGTGGTGGGTATGCTGGTTATGCTGGGTATGCTGTTACACGCTGTTGTGCTCGTGCAGTTGTAGGGTTAATAATACGGGTATTTGGTTGTGTTGGTCAGAAAGGTTTAGTGTATTCTGGTTGGATTTAGTGACAATAATAATAATTCAGTGTTCGCAACGGGCCGGCCATGGTTCAGGCCGCCTGTAGCCTGGCCTGGGGGCCGAGGACAGTGCACGGCCTGAAACAGCCTGGGGAGGCCCCGGCCGAGGTAAATATGGCCTGGACCGCCTGGACCGCCTGAATGGCCTGAATGGCCTGATTGGCCTGAATGGCCTGAATGCCCTGAATTACCGGATTAAGTTTATAAGAGCAGACGACAAAACTAGTCTGGTTGCACCAGACTACGACAAAACTGACATATTGATTTTTTTTTTTTTTTTTGAAGTCTGTACGCTTATAGAGCCTAAGGCTATGAAGCGGCCCCGATCCCTTATCTTAAAAGACTCGGTACACCCTCGGAACAACAGGCTACATAAACGTCCTGCCTCCCGAGCCTAAGAAACCATATGACAGAAATAACCCCTGCCTCTGCCTCCACGCCCTCTTTTGCCGGCCCACCCCCCGAGTAACTATGCTCCCACCACCACGTTCCTGCCAACCCTTCCCCGATGACAAAAGAGATTCGTACACCCCTTTACCAACGCTACCCCTCAGGTAAGATCAAGGTCAGAGAAAAACGTCTCAACCAAGTCCACCATCCGTTCCTCTCCCCCATCTTTTATTTTCTTCAACCACCTCCTCCGGTCGTCCATCTCCTCCCAGGTTCCCCATCTTCTCCCAATCTCCTCCCCCCGTGGACACACCAAGGCTACGTACTTGCCTGTCTCCACTTGTTGCCCGCACGTTCTGCATATCAGGTCAGCTATATTATCGAGCTTGTTTCTCCAGTACTGCAGATTCCTCTTCCCCGTTCTGCACTGAATATACTTGATCCGTGCTTTTCTCTCCCATTTCAACACCCTCCCACCTCCACTTCCTGCCACTTTCCTTTCTTCCCCCCTCAGTCTTTTCCACCCTTGTCTTACTTCTCCCTCTGTTATTTGGAGTTCCTTCTCCTCTAATCTCACCATTCCTACCTTTGCTAATAAATCTGCTCGCTCATTACCTGGAATTCTGATATAAGCCTTAACCCATCCAAGCCTTACTGCATCTTCCCCTAACTCCTCTTGTCTCCTCTTGACTGCCCGGACCAACTTGCCCAAATCTGCTGTCCTATATCTCCCCCTTCTTCCAGCTCTAACCGCCGCTACAATTGCCGCCTGTGAGTTCATGAGTGCTAGGATTCTCCAGTGGGCTGGAGCCTCTTCTACCGCCTTCTTAAGACCTGCCACTTCCCCATCCCATACTGTCACCACCCTTCCTAGACTTGTACTGCCCTTTACAACACCCCCTTCTGAACACCACCCTCCTCCCACTGCTCCTTCTTCACTCATACTGCTATCCGTGTAAACCACAAAGCTCCCTGCCTTAACCTTTTCAATTCTTTTAACCTACACATGGGCCTTTGCTAACTCCGTCAATCCCAAATCCACTACCGGTATCTTCACCCTAAGGGATACTCCTCCTATACTAACCCTTTCTAAATCTTCTTCTATCAATCTTCCCACTTTGCTAAGAATCACTGATATAGCTAATGTAAACTTGTCATTCAGTAGATACGACTTCCCAAAATCATACCAGTCTCTCCCATCTTCCCTGTTCCTCTCCATCTCCTTATCTACCCACAGGTCTCCTAATACCATAGGATCCCTCATTATCTTTTCTGCCAGTCTTGCTTATGCTGCATCCAATACTATTCTTGGTGACTCGACCTCCGTGATCTGACTAACTAACTCTCTTCTTGAGCTGTGAGTTGCATTCATGTATTTCTTAAGAGCCTAGTACTAAAGTTTTTCAAACTCTTCCTCCCAGCCTTTTTGACCTCTCTAGACCAGCTCTATGCTCTAAAGAGCTATAGCTCTGATCATCCCTGTATATACCGATCTCCAGCTATTTGCACTCAACCCCAAATTTGTATTCCCTAGTTCATACAATATCCCCAACAACCTTTTTGCCTTGTCAAGTCTTTCTAGCCAGTGCTCTCTGAATGAGAGGCTTTTGTCCAACCCAAAGCCTATCTATTTTATCTTTTTAACCTCTGACTTCTTTACTCTCCTCTTGCTTCTCAATACTAGCCTCTTATACTTACTATCTTGTAATAGGAGAAAACACTCTTCTGCCACTCAGTAAACTGCTCTATCTGCCTGCTCTAATATTAGCTCCATGTCTAGACTAGCGTTTGTCCTATTCCAAATGCATATATTAAGGTACAGGTCATCCACATAAGAGAGTAGCTTATTGTCCTATAGTCCTGCTGTCCTTTTTATCTTTACCTCTATTTTAGTGATGATTGGGGCCATCCAAATTAAGAAGATAACTGGTGATAAGGGAGAACCTTGTAGGGCCCTCAAATTAGTTCTCCCCATGCCCTTAACCTTTCTATCCCACTCTACTTCAAATTTCCTTACCCTGAAGTAGTCTCTAACCCACGGACTCCACTTTCTTCCTTCCTCCGACTTTTCTAGCTCTCTTATCACGTTCTCCTTCTTAACATTTTGGAATCCTCCTTTTATATCTCAAAATACTCATCTGACTGCCCCCTTCTTTGCTAGACATCTCTGCGCTCTTATCACCGTCCGGAGAGCTACTTCTATAGTTGACCGTCCTTTTACTGACTCGAATTGGTGCTGATATAGCAACCCTGACTCCTGTAACCTTTCTGCTACTACTTTCTCCTCCAGTTTGCCTATGTAATGAATAAGGTTGATTGGCCTCTAGCCTTTTATTTTATTATAGTCCTTATCCAATTTTGGGATCATGACCACCTTACTAAATTGCTACTCTTTAGAGATCCTGCTAACTGCCAGGTTCCTTATGACCTCCTTAAAAACCTCTTTCCCAAGTATTATCTTAACTATCAGTTTTAGAAACCTGTAGCTAATACCATCTGGGCTTGGAGGTGAGTTATTGCTAGTCTTTATCAGCGCTTTCTGGACCTCCTCTTCAAGGCCTTCTAGGTCAGGCCTCTCTTTTCTTACTCTTGGTTCTCTTTCATGCTCCTGTTCTTCTTCTTCTTCTGCTCTCCCTTCCTCCCTCTATCTGAAATGGTCTCTTACCAAGCTATCCTTCTTTTCCTCATCACTATAATACTCTTCTCTATTCTTATTCCTTAGGGCTCCTATTGCTCCTTTTAAATGCCAAGGATCTTTTGCCTATTTGGCCACCTTCTATAGATTCTTCCTGCCATTATCCTCACCAAACTTCTGCATCAGCAAAAAAAAAGTTTGCGTCAGGTGCTTCGGAAGCACCTGAAGCCCTATAGCAAAACTCGCGATTCTGACGCCAACTATAGCCACGCACTCCATCTGGACGCAAATCATTTACTTTATATTTCCTGACGCACAACTAACTTATAATTCTTACTCTGCGCAACTGATTTGAATCCATATTTCCTGACTCGCACCTTTTTTATGATACTTACTCTACGCAACTACTTTGTATCCTTATTTCCTGACTCGCACCTTTTTCATGATATTTCCTACCTATTTGATCCTATTTCCTGACTCGCACCTTTTTCATGATACTTACTCTACGCAACTGATTTGAATCCATATTTGCTGACTCGCACCTATTTTATTATGCTTACCTTGTTCTTCCTATATCTCATCTATCACTATTTGACACAAACCGTCGCCTAGTACAGGCGCGGCGGCACTATCGCGCTTAATACCTGCATTCTATGCATTTCAAAAATGTAATTCATTCTGGTGATATCTCTAAATCTAGCTAGCTTAACACCCGGCAAACCAAAATAACTCTGATCCAATTGTCCAAATAAGCCCGGAATCCAACCCTAGATATCAGCGTGCAAATTAGCCTAGAATCCACCGTTCAAATAAACCTAGATATCAGCGTGCAAATAGCCTGGAATCCACCGTGCAAATCGACCTATATATTGACGTGCAAATTAGCCTAGAATACACCGTTCAAATAGACCTAGATATCAGCGTGCAAATAAGCCTGGAATCCACCGTGCTAATCGACCTAGATATTCGCGAGCAAATTAGCGTGGCCTAGATATCAGCGTGCAAATGAGCCTGGAATCCACCGTGCAAATCGACCTAGATATCACGTGCAAATGAGCCTGGAATCCACCGTGCAAATCGACCTAGATATTCGCGTGCAAATCAGCCTGGCCTAGATATCAGCGTGCAAATTAGCCTGGAATCCACCGTTCAAATAGACCTAGATATCAGCGTGCAAATGAGCCTGGAATCCACCGTGCAAATCGACCTAGATATTCGCGTGCAAATGAGCCTGGAATCCACCGTGCAAATCGACCTAGATATTCGCCTGCAAATCTGCCTGCCCTAGATATCAGCGTGCAAATGAGCCTGGAATCCACCGTGCTAATCGACCTAGATATTCGCGAGCAAATTAGCCTGGCCTAGATATCAGCGTGCAAATGAGCCTGGAATCCACTGTTCAAATAGACCTAGATATCAGCGTGCAAATGAGCCTGGAATCCACCGTACAAATCGACCTAGATATTCGCCTGGAAATCTGCCTGGCCTAGATATCAGCGTGCAAATGAGCCTGGAATCCACCGTACAAATCGACCTAGATATTCGCGAGCAAATTAGCCTGGCCTAGATATCAGCGTGCAAATGAGCCTGGAATCCACTGTGCAAATCGACCTATATATTCACGTGCAAATGAGCCTGGAATCCACCGTGCAAATCGACCTAGATATTCGCGTGCAAATCAACTTAGCATAGATATCTGCCTGCAAATGAGCCTGATATTCAATCGTTCAATAGACTGGAATGATGAATCCACCGTTCAAATAGACCTAGATATCAGCATGCAAATGAGCCTCGAATCCACTGTACAAATCGACCTAGTTATTCGCGAGGAAATTAGCCTGGCTAGATATCAGCGTGCAAATGAGCCTGGAATCCACCGTGCAAATCGACCTAGAAATTCGCGAGGAAATTAGCCTGGCCTAGATATAAGCGTGCAAATGAACCTGGAATCCACCATGCAAATCGACCTAGATATTCGCGTGGAAATCTGCCTGGCCTAGATATCTGCCTGCAAATTAGCCTGGAATCCACCGTTCAAATAGACCTACATATCAGCGTGCAAATGAGCTGGAATCTACCGTGCA